>VSMD01057994.1:0-35971 GCA_008750895.1 Mirza zaza | reverse complement strand
CTATTAAAAAGGACAACCAACTAATTTAAAAATAATCTACTGGTTATATGTGATTAACAAAATTTCAGAGAATTTTTTTAAGTGCTTGGTTTTTTTTTTTAATTTCAAAATATTAAGGGGGTACAAATGTTTTAGGTTATATGAATCGCTTTTGTAATGCTTGAGTCCTGGCTATAGGTGTGCCCATCACCCAAATAGTGTTCATTGTACTCATTAGGTAGGTTTTTGCCCTTCCACTCCCACCTTCTCCTTGGTTAATTTCCACTGAGTTTTACTTCTCTCTGTGCACATGTGTGCTCATCAGTTACTTCCAATTTAATAGTCAATATACGTGGTGTTTGTTTTTCCATTCTTGAGATATTTCACTTAGGAGAATGGTCTCCAGTTCCATCCAGATTGTTGCAAAAGGTATTAATTCATCTTCTTTTCATAAGTGTTTGCTTTTTGTTAATAGACTGGTATTTCATTTCTGACCACTATCCTATAAAAGCTTGCTTAGAATTTTTATTCTGGTTTGCTTGGATTCGCATAAAGGCAAAGCAAAAATTTCATCTTTGAAGGAGGTCAGGTTAGATCCAAGGATATCCTAATGGCATTGATTTATCTACCAACATTACTTATGTGTTAATAATGAAATTTAAAACTTAGCATACGTTCTCATCAGTTAAATGAAATTTGATTGATTCTTCTGACATGAATGACTCTTAAGGTTAGAAACTAATACAAATATAGAAAAATCTGATGGAAAATGGCTGAGGAAAAAAGATAAAATTAAATAAAAAAAATAGAAAAATGAAACCAAATATTTTCACCAAAGTAATTTATTTTTTCCTGAGAGAATAAGTTCAGTACAATATTTGCTTTCATAACATCCAACATGTCTTATGTCAAACTTAACCACTTTCTATGCAGTGACTGTGGTGAGGTGATCTATTTTATTTGACTACCCTCAATGTAATTCATTTGGGTAATTCTAAGGCATATCAGTGATCAAAATGTTTCTCCCTACAGTTACTCCTGCATTCTCAATCAGTTTCTTCCGCACATCATCTAAAGAAAATTTATGTGGTGTGATTACACTCTTTTTTTTTTTAATACCAGGATTTCTAAAACTAAGAAAAACACCAACATTTAAAACATCGGTGTTTCTAGTCAAGGATATTTCAATTAAATTTCATCAGTACATTATATTATAGTTTAACTCATGCTAGAAATGTTAAAACCCAAGATCTTCTGAGTCACATAATACCAACATTTCATATTAATGAATAAATTACTCGGGTTCCATACAAAGATATTAAGTGATGATAAACAGAAAAAAGCCAAGCTTTCAAGAGCTCTTTTAAAAAAATACAGAAGCAAACTAATGAACACAACTACACAAAATATACACTAACCAATTGCGAACTAAACTAGTTAAAGATTAACCTTAAAAAAATACATTTTAGAACTTCGTGATACCCTCATAAAAGGCAGCAAACTAAGGGTATTAAAACAATAGTCATTATTTTAGTTACTGTGCATCAAGTCTAAAAGATCCAGATAAAGGAAATATTTTGTTTTGATTCAATTTAAATACTTTAAAATTGGAAATATTTAATAATTGATAGTATAATTAAATTTTAAAGAATATACACAAATGATTTGAATAGGTTTTATATTCAGTAACTTGCATGGTTACACTGGCACTTTTATCACTAATTTAGGAGAATCAGATGCATTTCCCTCCATATACTTAGGTACTAAGATTTCAAATTTATAAATATGGTAGTATTTTAAATATTAAATTTTTACATGAATATTGGGTTTATCCTTATTTTTCCTTTGTTTCCTTGGTATTATCCAGTTTTATAAGGAAAACACTTTTATATCACAATCACAACGTGGTTACTAGACTGTAGCCATAATTGGGTCACAGTCACTTAGATTCATTATTTGGAATTCTACTTACTAAGGCAGACCTAAATGAAACTGATCTCCTAGAAGAACTTCACATTTGCATTTACCTGCACTGCAGAATGGGTCTAAAGCAATATTTTAGCTGTTAGGAAATATTTAATTTACTTAAACAAACCTTGTTATCTTTAACTACTAAGAACTCCAAGAGTAGTCAACTTCACTGCTGAGTTCATTTTAACTATATGTGATTCATTCCAAATAGAAGATTTTTAAATAGAAGTTAGACTTCATTAAGCTACTAACTTTAAATCTGAAAGAAAATTAAGATACTGAAAGTTTGACAAGTTCATTAAAATTTTTTTAGCATGTCTTGATACATTTACTGTTCAGCCTTTTATTCTTCTTTCTGCTGGCATTTCCTTAATGTTTGTTTGTTTCACCTCTCTGGTTCATTGGATTGCTACTACTTATGTTTTCATGGACTTTATCTTCACAGTTTACTATATCTTGTAAAGCCTTTTCCACATCAGTTTGGCCAGCTGTAGTGGCTGTTTTTGGCAAGGTCATCTGCAGTGCACACCACAGGGTAGTGCGTGCTTTCCGAGTTGCCACACACATCTCTTTAATTGCTGAAGCAAGGGCAAACACATCTGTAAAAGAAACATTCAGGGTCATTTCATATTAGATGCCACTTAAATATCCTTTAACTCTTAAAGCCTGGTGTTCTTGCTACTAAATAATCAAACATTATTATTATTATTTATTTATTTTTAGACACGGTCTCACTCTGCCACCCAGGCTGAATGGAGTGCAGTGGTGTGATCATAGCTCACTGCAGCCTCAGCCTTCTGAGTAACTGGGACTAGCACACACGGTAGCACAGGCCTAATTTTGTAGTTTTTCTGGTAGAGACAAGGTCTTGCTATGTTGCTCAGGCTTCAAACATTATTTTTATTACAAAAGGATGGGTACTGATTGAACTAACCAAATTATTTTTAAAATGCTTAGAAGTATTGATACTTTATTTCTGACTTGTATGAAAATGACTATATTTTGGGTAGAACACAGTGTTTTATTAAGACAGTTGTTATAATTAAATGGATAAAATTAACAAAATAAGCAAAAGTACTTTTGGAATAAATAATGTGGAAACCATTTATCAATTTATTCTTTAGTTAAGTGTTAATTTTATAAAGCCAACTTATTAACCTCGGAATCTGCTTTTATTAACATTCAAATTATCACATTGCCTTTTCAAAAGAATATGAATTAATTTTTATACCTCTGTCATCTTGGCATCTAGGAACTCCTTGCCTTTGCCGATTTGAAGCATTAACAATTTCATCCTTTCTGCGTGACTGTACAATGTGAATAGACTCCAAGTGTCTATCGAGAGCAGTAGAGATATTGGCATGAAGGGGAGAGCTTCGAAGACGTTCCATTTTGCCCAGTAAAGTCACAACCTGAGGGAAACATTTTAAATATTGATAAGGCATGTAACAACCACATTGTCCTGCCATAAACTTAAGTAAAAACAAACCTTCAGTGAAACGGAATAGAGATGATAGCAATAAATATTCATTCAATAAATAAATGAATGCTTACTGTGTCCTGACAAACAAAAATGAAAAGTCGGTCTTTTATACCTACTCGCACGTGTTAATTCTGAAAACGTCCAGTAATGATTACTGAGAATAAGCAACAATGAAAATGTTAAATATCCAAACATTTCCATGTCATTGACAGTGCAAATATAAGATCTGATATCTGATTCTGTTTTTGGCAAATAAGAGACTAGCCTTCAATAGAGCATTGTTAGGAGGTATCTTAACCTAAAGAAAAAAATTTGAGCTAAAAGGGAGAAGTGTTAATTAATTAGGTTAATTAATCCTGACCTCAATAAGCCTTTTTTTAAATTTAATTTTATTTTTTATTCTTTTTATTTTAGCATATTATGGGGGTACAAGTGTTAAGGTTATGTATATTGCCCATGCCTTCCCCTCCCCCCTCAATAAGGCTTTAATTTTTCTAGGCCTGTGATGTTCCCCTTTTGGAAATCAGAAATATTCAGATAATAATATTGACTAGTGATAGTTTTAAAGAATCCATAATATAAAAAATATTGATTTGAATTGACATTGAAATAATATAAAACAAATTGTATAATTGTCAAAACATTAAGGAAAATTAGGAAATTTCTCAATCCTCTGGCTAATGAAGCTTTAAAAAGGGCACTAGATAGATTGGTAGGGGGAGTATGTTTCATATGCCTAATTTGTTTCAAAATCTAAACTTGGAAAGTGTATGGAAAGAGACCTTTTTGAATAATTAGAATTTAAAGATCAAGTACATATTATACAATAACTGCATTTTGAAGCAAAATGACATTAGAACGTGGTGTTCAGTGATTGGAGAATGTAGGGACAAAACTTCTCAATTAAGAAACTAAAGGCACCGGAATGAATGCCTCTCTAACTTCACACTCATATCAAGTTTCTTTGGAATAAGTCTATTCAAGGTGTTAAATATTTTCCTCTCAACTGCACATCAGCCAAATCCTTAAGGAAAAAACAAAACACTCACAAAAAACTCCAAGGAACTACTAATTATATATATTTTAAATAAGATAATCATTTTGAGTAAATGGTAAACACAAAGAGTAAACAAATTTGTACAGATGATTTTTAATAAACTTTTTTGAAGACTTTTTCAAAATTCTACAAAACTAGTAAGCTAGAAAATAGTAAATATTTTTGTCTCTTGTTGTATTATTGAAATAACATTGCTAAATATAGATAAAATTATTATAATAGCTATAAACATACCCTTCTAAATTAATGTGAATCATAAGCAATGCTGGGAAAAGTATATTAATATCCACAGTATGTGATCTTTTGGCCAAGTGCAGTGGCTCACGCCTGTAATCCTAGCACTCTGGGAGGCCAAGGTGGGAGGATTGCTTGAGCTCAGGAGTTGGAGACCAGCCTGAGTAAGAGTAAGACCCTGTCATTGCTAAAAAAAAGAAAAAATAAGAATAAGCCGGGTGTGGTGGTGCATGCCTGTAGTCCCAGCTACTCTGGAGGCTGTGGCAAGAGTGTGGCTTGAGCCCAGGTTTTTTGAGGTTGCTGTGAGCTAGGCTGATGCCACTGCACTCTAGCCCAGGTGACAGAGTGAGTGAAACACTGTCTCAAAAAAAAAAAAAAAAAATCTGGCTGTACCCTATGTTAATATCTGAATATACCATGGATAAATTCCTCTGTACAAATTTACAAATTGAATAATAGAATTTCAACTGACCAAAGCTGAAAACTAGGTAAAATCAATCTTTTTCCATGGAAGCAGTTCATATCTATACTTTAAAGATAGCGTGCTACAAGTAAGAAATGGATGTTCAATAAAACAGATTCAATTATTATGTTGATTTTTCTAATTCCTAAAATGGCTTTTATTCAATCATAGAGGTAACCTGTTTTGCTGCATGCTTTTTCCCAAGAATCTTTATCAAATCTTATTTGGAAAACAGTGTAAGTTTTTAAAAGAAGAAGGTCAAAAAAGAAAAAGTATACCCACTCTATTTAAGTTGCTTAGAAAATTCTGAAATTACAAAGGAGATAATAGGAATAATCACTCATTAAATTACATAATGGCTTAACTTCAGGATTCTTTGCATTTGATTTGAAGTGATATACTACTTTTCCAAAACAAACGCATTTTGTAAAATTTGGCATACCTACCTACTCAAATTTATTAGTATTTAATACATAGCTAGATATACTTTCATGTTTGTTGAATAACTCAAGAATACAGAGTTAAGAAAATGAAATATAGTAATTCCCTATTAACTTACCATCTTATATAAGCACAGCTTGTTCATCAAGCTAGAAAACAAATGTTTGTAACTAAGGAATGGGACTTTTCCTATAAATAATATTCAAAATGGTTTTTGCTTTTAAGAAAATTCTTTCAGTTGAAGATTAGTTAGCCCCATTGCCAATTTGGGTTTGAAGAGGAACCATTTAAATTACTAAAAATGCTTTTTAAATGATTAAGTGGGCTATTTTCCCTTTCTTAAACATTAATCATAGTTCTGAGACCAAACATGGGAAAGAATATATTTAGAGAATTGCATGTAATTGTGATCTTAAAATCCTTCAGAACTTGTTGAAATATTTAAAAATTTTATCAAGCAATTTAAAAATCCACTATTGGATATTTTTACAGCTTACTCTGGCTTGTTCTCGAAGTTCATCCACAATTAAGCGATCAACTCTAGATGGGTTGGAGGTCAGCCTTGGAATTGGAGTGTTGTTAGTACTAGATACTTTTTTTCCTGGATAATTCTTGGCAAGGGCCAATTCAGTCTGTAAAAAATATATATAATTTTTAGATGCCGAATTTTCTTAATATGATTTGACCATGAATAATAGTTTTCATAAGCCTAAGAAATAAATAGAAAATTACCCCTTTAAAAATTCTGTTTTGGTATCAAAAGGCAACAAATGTAAACGACAGTACCACAGTATTTTTTCTGTCACACCCAATACATATAAAATACCTGAATACTCCAACTATTTAATACTAAAAAAATTCAAAGAAATAAATTTTTACCCATTAAGGGAAAAAAATCTACTTCATAGGCAAAATAAACTTTAAAAATTAGAATATAAATGACAATTATTTTAAAATCTGAAGAATTTTTAGTCTTTAAGTAACCTACTTAATTCCTTAGTCATGAACTTAACAAACATTGCACATTATAGAAATCAGCTTGAAATTAGGCAAGTATTCTTAAACTACACTAAGTAAACAAAATGAAGACAGGCAGAGGGAACATACTAAGTTACTCCTAAATGGTTAACTTTGTGTTACCTTTTTTCTCTCTTTTTCTAATGCTCTCCATTGTTCATAGCACTCTTCTAGACGAATATGAAGTTCACTGGCTGGTCCACTACGGGTTTTAATTGGTCTTTGAAATCCAAAAGTTGGCACGAAACCAGAAAAGGAATTATCACCATACATCATATCATTAAAATAAGGGTATAAATGGCTTAAGTCATCATAAGAAAACAAATCATAGGAATCCAACAGTGGAACAACTGAATGGCCAAAAGGGTGGGTAGATCTTAGGGGAAACCCATTTGAACCAAGTTGTTGAAAACCCTGATTATGCCTTAAATCTCCCATCATATAATTATTAGAAAAGCATGACGCCTGTGTGCGATTCACACGGCTATTAATACTGTTGTCTCCACTTCCCTGTCTGTGGCTATTAAAATGACCCTGTGACTCCAATAGATCTTGATATGTGTTTTGAGATAAGCCATCTAAATGCTTTGGACCTTCCTCAGGATCATAATGTCCACCCTGGGGCTTGGCTTGAAAATTATGTTTGTTTACATTTTCAATGATCCCATACGGTTGAGCTGAATAGTTATCACAAAATCCATTTGGCTGCTTTATTTTTTTATCGGTAACCGATTCAAAGAGATTTTCTTCTCCAGTTTTTGTCAGTCCTTCCATGTGATTGATAGACTGAATTCTTTCTGCACCATTGTAACTAAAATCAAAACTAGAAAATGCTGAAGGGTTTTCTTGGCAATATTTCTGCAATAAATTGCTATTTGGGGTTAAATTTGTGGACGATAGTTGGGGGAAATCTGAAGAATGGTTAGAACCTTTTGAAGCTGCACTTAAATGACTATTTAATTTCATCAAGTTACCTTGATTTCGATAAGGAATAGGAGTGTTATTTTTCGTTTGAACATTCATCCAAGTTGGTCTGTTTAAATTGATACCTCCTGAAGATGCTGCTGAGTTTGTTAATAAATTCACTGATTTAAAATACTCAGAATTTGGGGGATCAGGTTTAGCAAACTGTTGCTTTTCTGTGACATTAGCAAAATCATTATTGGCTGGACAAGCTGTGTGAGGTTTTAGTCCATATTCTGATTTTAAGCCAAAATCAGCAGTGAATGCTGCTTCCTTTGCAAACTGTTTTTCTGTCAGATGTGGTGTAGTTTTTGGAAATGTGAAGTTCTGCTGGTCCGGGATTGTCTCCTCCATTTTTTTCTGATTTGCTGGTTTAACCTGAAATAACTTTGTGTAGGTGTCTGCTTCTACAGTTGGTGTTTCAGGTGTGCCATTGGCTAATTTTTTACTATCTTGGACACTAAAATTTGAACATTTATTAAGCTTAGCCTTATTAGGATGAGCATATTCTGGGTATCTACAATAATCTGCATTTTCATTGTATCTATTTAATTGGGAAAGAAATATCTCTGCCCTTTTTTGCTGTAATGGTGCTTCAAGACCTTTAGCACATACTTTCTCTCTTCCATAAGAGTAAGTATCAACTCCTGATTCTTTTATGATGTCAGACAGACCAGTTTGTGGTGTAAAACAGTTTTTGATAAATGGATATTCTTGGAATGTTGTCTTAGCTGTATCATTTGTCTGAATATTGTAACAGTTAGAATGATCACTTCGTGAAGGGTACATCCATTGTTCTTCAAGGTCTAAACCAGTAAATCCATGATAAAGTTCATCTACTTTTTGTTGTGGTGTGAGATTACTATTATGCAGGTATTGCTTTTCCACTGCTGACACAGATTCACCACTATAAAAAGCTTGCTGAGAGATGGCTGTATCTATTGGCCTTTTGGTTTCTGTTAAAAGGTCATGGTGATCTGCAAATCTGCTTGTGTTCATTGGCCAAACTGACTTTAAATTGGAGGAGCAGGTCCTAGAACAAGTAAATATATTTAATTACAATTTAGGTTTTAAAGACTTTATTTCTTCAGTAGAGAAGGTAGGAAGATTTTCAGAAACATTTATCTTGCCCCACCTTAGCATTCTCTAATCGTTTCCAACTCTGCTTTATAAGCTACCATTATCTCCAAATAATTCTATATCATATGAAATGTGCTATATACTATACAAATATACATTTCAATCTTAATATGTCTTTACTGTACTTTCCCAGGAAGCATTAACTAAGGCCTAAGGTTAAAAAAAAAGAGTCTCAGGCTGGTGACTTTATGGTCTTAGATGAATTATCTATAATAAGCAGAGAATAAGTTTTTCCTTTGATTAGGTTATTATATAAAAGCATTGTTGACTATAATTTTTTTGATGGAAAAAGATGCATTTTGCTTAAACTATTTTTGAAATTAAAATATTTTAATTGGTTACATGTGTTCTGCATATTTCTATATTTATGAAATTGGGTATTTGGGTAACATGGCTTCCATACACAAATAAAACAATTAAGACATATTTTAGGCTAGGCAAGGTGCCTCACTCCTATAATCCTAGCACTCTGGGAGTCCAAGGTGGGAGGATCACTTAAGTTTAGGTGTTCAAGACCAGCCTGAACAAGAGTGAGACCCCATCTCTATTAAAAATAGAAAAAATTAGCTGGCTGTGGGGGTATGTGCCTGTAGTCCCAGGTACTTGGGAGGCTGAGGCAGGAGAATCACTTGAGCCCAGGAGTTTGAGGTTGCTGTGAGGTAGGCTGATGCCACGGCAATCTAGCCTGGGCAACAGAGTGAGACTCTGTCTCAAAACCAAAAAATAAAATTAAAAAATTTCTATCACATGAATAAAATCCATATGTATTTTTACATATCTGTAATGAATTTTACTTTTGGGGATCTATGTATAAAAGCTCCTTGGAATTTATACTCTTTAAGCCAAACTTGAGCTCACGAACTCAGGTGAAATAGCTCTGAATTATGCAAGAATAATTTTCCAAATGAAAGTTCTTAAGCAAATAAAACCTTAGATTGAACCTTCAATTGTATGGCAAATAATTCATCAAAATCAAGACTCCTCCTAGGCTGGGTGCAGTGGCTCACGTCTGTAATCCTAGTACTCTGGGATGCTGAGGCAGGAGGATTGCTCAAGGTCAGGAGTTCGAAACTAGCCTGAGCAAGAGCGAGACCCTGTCTCTACTAAAAATAGATAGAAATTAATTGGCCAACTAAAAATATATAGAAAAAATTAGCCGGGCATGGTGGCATGTGCCTGTAGTCCCAGCTACTTGGGAGGCTGAGGCAGAAGGATCGCTTGAGCCTAAGAGTTTGAGGTTGCTGTGAGCTAGGCTGACGCATGGCACTCTAGCCTGGGCAACAGAGTGAGACTTTGTCTCAAAAAAAAAAAAAAAAAAAAAAGACTCATCCTAGATACAAATACTTGAATTAAGATGTCTACTGTCAGATGATCCACTACTAAGTAACAATAAAGGTTAGTGAACATAGTCTATGGGAATTTAAAAGTTTACAACACATAATACACTATATAGCTTATATAATATACTAACCCTTCAGCAAAATATGGCTGTGACTTATCTTGTTCTTCCAAAATGTTAGACACAAGTCCATATAAGTCTGTTTCACTGCCATAGTCATTTCTTTCTGTTTGAATCCTAAAAATAAATGAATATATGTAAACTATTTTATTCATGCCGAAGTAAAACATATTGATTTATCTTTCCAGAGACTTATTGTACCATTTTTTTCTATAAAATATTTGAACTGAATCTTGTCTTCAAAATAGTGTTGCAAAAATAAAAATATTTGGACTGAAGCTACACTATCATTTTAAATAGAGGGGAAAAAAACTCAAGAATATTTTCCACTTTGGTATGATATCTGTCCTACATAAATATTTCTCCTTCATTTAAAATTCTGTGTCTATCTCACAATGTATGTTTATCTCTTACTTCTCCTACAATATATACTATTTGTATTAAGTGACTAACATATAAATCTCTGACCTATGATGTCACAGATATATTTGGTATCATAGCTGCTCCTGAAACATGTCTGGTCCTATTATACATCATTCCACCAACACCTGCTCAGTTTCTTTATTTGCAATTTGAAAATGTTATGAACCCGATGCTCTATTTTTGTGACTCTTTAGGCTAAACAGGATAAAAAGGTGAAATGTATCCTAGGTATCATAGCAATTTCCAGTTGTCTCTTAAATGTAACTGATTTGGGTACTATCCCTAAATCCTTGCCAAAATAGTGACTGGATAGAGTTCCATGTATCCAAAATCCACCTAGTTACTGATACTGTCTAAATACAAAATGTAAATTCTACAAGTACATGGAAAATTGGTACCTTTTACCTCTATGGTGTTAGATAATTTCTTCCTAGAAGTAATACAGGTTGAATGCTTGGGGCCAGAAGTGTTTTGGATTTTGGATTTTTTTGGATTTTGGAATATACGCATTATATCCTCATTGGTTGAGCATCCCTAAATCCAAAAATCCAGAATCTGAAATACTCCAATGAGCATTTTCTTTTGAGCATCATGTCAGTGCTCCAAAAGTTTCATATTCTGGAGCATTTTGGATTTTGGGTTTTCAGATTTGGGATATTCAACCATATATTGTTCTAAATTGTAACTTCTTGTTTTTTCATATTTTATTTCCAACATTTCATAGTGTTGGGATATTTTAGGAAAAAACCTTATATTTGTATAACACTCAAATATTTAATTGCTTTTCGTAACATTGGAAGGGTAAACATTAGTAATACAGTTATTACCTGTGGGATAAATGCATGATCACTTGAGATATTAAGAAACTTGTATTTTGCAAGGGTATGTGACTTGCCAAATTACTATACACTTGGCAAACTGTCTGCCTGTAAGTCCAATACTTTTTTGACTACATCATGTTACTTCATAAAGATTCAATATAAAAGCTTTTTGTATAATAAGGTATTAGTATATATCTAGAAAAATATTCAATGTAACATATACCAAACTATTAATAGTTGTTATTGGTGAGTGGGGAGACAGGGTTAAAGTGGACTCTTAACTTTTCTTGACATATATTTCTGTAAAGTTTAAATATTTGCAATACCATGTATTAAAAAATATTTGCTTTTTTTTTTTTTTTTTTGAGACAGAGTCTCACTTTGTTGCCCAGGCTAGAGTGAGTGCCTTGGTGTCAGCCAAGCTCACAGCAACCTCAAACTCCTGGGCTCAAGCAATTCTACTGCCTCAGCCTCCCAATTAGCTGGGACTACAGGCATGCGCCACCATGCCCAGCAAAATTTTTCTATATATAATAGTTGGCCAATTAATTTCTTTCTATTTATAGTAGAGACGGGGTCTTGCTCTTGTTCAGGCTGGTTTTGAACTCCTGACCTCGAGCAATCCGCCCACCTCGGCCTCCCAGAGTGCTAGGATTACAGGCGTGAGCTACTGCGCCTGGCCTTGTTTTTTGAATTATGTATTATATAGTCTAACAAAATCATTACTTCAGAGAATTTTCCAAGAATTGAAAAATTTTAACATCTTTTAATTAATAAGATCCAGCTGGTCATGGTGGCTCATGCCTATAATCCCAGCACTTTAGGAGGCTGACATGGGAGGACTGCTAGAGGCCAGGAGTTTAAGACCAGCCTGGGTAACATAATGAGACCCTGTCTCTACAAAAAACAAGAAAAATTAAGTGGGCATGGTGGAGTATGCCTATAGTCCCAGCTACTCAGGAAGCTAAGGCAGGAGGATCACTTGAGCCCAGAAGTTCCAGGCTGCAGTGAGCTATGATTGAGACACTGTACTCCAGCCTGGGCAACACAGTAAGACTCTGTCTCTTAAAAAAAAAAAAAAAGAGAGATTCAATAAATAACCTATTTCCTGTTTAAACTAAAGCTGTATTAGCCTCTATCAACAGCTCCTTTATATGTAGTTAAAATAAAGGTAGATGACAGTCCCTTAGGCTTCTCTATGCAATAGGCTCCTATAATATTTTATACATCCTCTTTTGGAACCTTCACTATACTTGCAGTGCCTGACATGTCATTGTCATCATCATCATCATCATCATCATCATTATTGTAAGATCATAAAGGCAGGGATAATATTTGTGTTGTTAATTCTGGTATCTCCAGTAGGAAAGCATCTAACATATAGCAGACTATTATTTGTGGAGCTGAATAGAAAAATAATTAAAAATATTTTGTTTGATAAAACCCTGTTTGTTGTGTAGTTGTGAAGGAAAATATTACTGAAAACTTAAATTGGATTTAAAGAGATCTAAAAATTGTAACTCATTAATATAAATTATGTTTAGAAAGAGAAACTTAAGATTTATTACTTAAATTTCTCTCTAATGAATTAAAAAAAATAATAACCTAAAAATTATATACAAATAACTGCCCAGTTTAGGCTTTTCTAAACATTTTATAAACATAATATTATAATGCCACAACAGCAAAATGCTGATCTAGGGAACAGAGAGCTAATAAACCCCAGTTCCTATGTAAGCAAACTTAAAAACACCTCATTTAGCCTGAGAAATCTAATTTACTAATTTACCTGTTCTTTACATTGATCTGAGAATTAGAAGGTTGTTTAATATCATCTCCGTAAGTAGACCATGGTGCATAGAAAAGTGAAGAATCTATAGAACTTGAATATTCTGTTGATGAAGAAAGTGGAGTATAGGTCTGCCTTAGGTCTACATTGTCTTCACTCTGAAATTTTTAAGAAATGTTTGTATATCAGATATATCAAGCTTCATTTATTACAAAATATTAGGGAAATATAAGAAATCAGAGGAAATAACACAGGTGTAAGAGTTGGGAGAATTACATTCAAATCTAGAGTTAACTTAATCTTACTTTATACCAGAGATTAACAAACATTTTCTGTAAAAGGCCAGATAGTAAATATTTTAGGCTTTGCTAGCTGTTAAGGTCTCTGTGGAAACTACTCATCTCTGCTGTTCTAGCACCAAAGTGACCATATACAATACATAAACAAATGGGCATAGCTATTATGCAATAAAATTTTATTAACAAAAACAACATCTGGGCAGATCTAGCTCCTTGTTGCTGATTCCTGGTATATAAATGCCTATAATTATTATAGTTTTAACTTTTTGAACAGATGAACATTACGTGGATACTAATAGTGTTATTTTAAATCATTTACAAAATTCGGTCTTAATGCCCCCAATTTGCGAAAAAAGTTAATGTACATTTATATAGAATTTTGCGATTTTCAAAGAAATTCCACATATATTATCATATTCAGTTAACCTTGTGCCATAGGTATTATCTCTATTTTAAAAAGGAAATTGAGGCTACAAATTACTCAGACAAGATGTCACAAAACTAAAACCAAAACTCAAGGTCTTCTTACTCCTAGTCAAAGGTCTTTTTTATAGTTTCTTTAATTAGCAGCCTAGTTTCTATTTCTAACAGATATTGTAAAAATGACATATAAACTGTTATGAGCTCTTCAGAATTTTCTTTTTTTTTTTTTTTTGGCTAGTCAAGTGAAGCAGTAGGAGTGAAGAAGGAACAAAGGAATCTGTAATTGGTTGTAATCAGTTAGTTGTAAATACTGCTGCACTTGGACCAGCTGCTCTTCAGAAATGTTAAAGGTACTACTATAATTAGAAGAAAAATATTCTATGAACTAATTTCTCTTTTTTTCCCCTTTTTTTGGTGAATGCTTCCATAATGAACTTTGAGTAAATAAATAAAAAGTTTGGATTTTAAGATTTTAATGAATTACTTAAAATTCTGCCTTTTCCAAAAGGATTGGGGTGCAGTGAAAATAAAAATAGAATGAATTTAACAAACAAAAAAGATTACACTAATATAGACATTGTTTATTCTAGAAAATGCTTCCCTAAAGAAGTCTGAAAGTACAGATTCACAATTTTTAACTCTCCAAATAAGAAACTATTAAAACCTGAGATGCAATAACTATAAATATCTAATAAAAACACAATGGAAATAGTATTTTCTTATACTTATAAATACAGAAGAGATATAATTCTGGCTAAAAATATTTTCTAATTGCTTTCATTCTTTTAATAAAAATTTATATAAGAAAAGACATGTTTAGATCAAACTATTTCTAAATTTTTGTTCCTCACAGACACATTTATGGAAAAACAATATTTAAAATATACAACACTGATTTTACACTATAGCAACAAAATGTGAAAATTAAAAAAAAAGTACCTTCCAAGTATCCATCTTCAAGAATCCCAAAATATTTTATAACCATTTCTTTAAATTCTGGTTATGATTACTAGTTAAAACATACACATTATAATTTTTCTGTTTATAGCTAATATTATGGTAACTATTCTCAAGCTGGGAAAACTGAGGCACAGAAGGGATTGTGCTGAGAGTGCCACTAAAAAGTACTTTTCCAGAATTTCTGTTAGCAGCAACTTTTACAAAGGCTTTTATCTTTAGTACTTTTCTTACTTTTATCCCTTTAGTTCTAAAGTTTTGTTTTTTTTTTGAGACAGAGTCTTGCTTTGTTGCCCAGGCTAGAGTGAGTGCCATGGCATCAGCCTAGCTCACAGCAACCTCAAACTCCTGGGCTCAAGTAGCTGGGACTACAGGCATGCACCACCATGCCCGGCTAATTTATATATATATTAGTTGGCCAATTAATTTCTTTCTATTTTTATAGTAGAGACGGGGTCTCGCTCAGGCTGGTTTTGAACTCCTGACCTTGAGCAATCCACCCGCCTCGGCCTCCCAGAGTGCTAGGATTACAGGCGTGAGCCACCGCACCCGGCCAGTTCTAAAGTTTTCATTACAGGCTCACTTTAACTCGTTTTTATGTGTGAAGGATCCAAAGTAACATAAGTAATTGTTCATTTTTTTTGAAATAGTTGCTTAAACAAAAGCAGCATTTTCAGATTATGTAATATCACATGAGATAAACAATATTTGAAAATAAATATATTTTTGGAGTAATCTTTCAAGCATATTTTATATTTTAAAATAAGTTGTATTATAAATCAAAATCTTTCTAAATGATTGATTTAACTTTTGTATTCTTAGATAAAACAAGCAACTAAAGTAACATGCTGGAGTCAAACATAATTATAGTTGAAATACCTGGATCCTTTTCAGTTAAAGACATTTATGGAAGACTGAAAATATGCAAATATTTGGGGTGGGCATATTAATTATGATAACTGCAAAATGTATCACTTATATCTTTGATATACTTAAAACAACCAACTGAAATTAAATCTAAGTAAATTTTAGTAGGGAAGTAAACATTGTGGAGAGTATGGAACTCTGGTCTTGGGAATGAAAAGACCTGGTTTCCACTTGTGCTTTGTCATTTAGGGAACACAACAAGCTCTCTGAGCCTCAGTTTCTCAATCTGTGTAGTTGGCATAATACTATACAAGGCTGTTAGTGTGGATTAAATTATTTTATTTAATAATAAAATAAAAATTTAAAATAATATTTATTTATTTTAATTATTTTAAAAATTATTGTTTATTATTTAATAATATTTAATAATTATTTATATTTAATTATTTTAAAATTTTATTTAAATTAAAATTAATGTTATTTAAAATAAAATTTAATAATTTCTAGATTTTGTTATAATTCAAAATATAACAATATCGACATTGATGTCCTGGTTAAATAATTTCAAATGAAGATGACTTATATTGCTCTAAGCCTAATTTAATATGATTAACAAAGCAAAATGTCTTAGGTGAGGTAAATGGCAGTATGTAATTTAAGACATTGTTAAATCCTGAGAATAAAGGAGTAAAGAAAAATTTACCTTAAAATTATCAAAAGTATGTTTGTACCAACTTGTAATAAATGTTTGCAAGAAAAAAAAATTTTTTTTGAGACAGGGTCTTACTTTGTTGCCTGGATATCATGAGGGCAGTGGTATGATCATAGCTTACTGCAACCTCAAACTCCTGGGCTCAAGCGATCCTCCTGCCTCAGCCTCCCAAGTAGCTGGCACTATAGGTGCCAGCCACCACGCCTGCTTAATTTTTCTAAAAAAACTGTTTCGGTCTTACTAAATAAAAATGGATTTTCTTATGTTTCTGTAGTTATGTTATGGGAGGACAAGATGGAAACAAGAGTCAATGAAAAATCTTATTCTTTAACTTATTTTTTTTAAATAAAAGTATGTATTCTGGAAACTCTATTTAAAATGTCACCCGTTTTCTGGTCCTGACCGGAGAGAGCCATTTAAACCCCTATGAATCGGCTTTGGTAAATGAGTTTGATTTAGAATAAATCGTCTAACAAAGGGTTGAGTTTATTAGTGGACCTGAGATTTGTAGCAATCATAGAAGGAAGTGGAGCCAGTCAACATCACACTGTTGAATACATCTGTTAATCTGCTGCTGGTGTCGGCACTGAGGTTCCAGCAGCGATTCGCCGCCCCTCCGCGGAACGCTACTTTAGGCTGCACAAAACAGGAATAGGAAATGGGAGAAAGGCATCACGCAGTGCAAAGCCAGGCTGAAACGGCCAGATGACTGTTCTATCTTGGCTGTTCGACTAAGTCAATTCTGAATCCTCTCAGAGGACACTTATTTGGGGACCAGCGCTTCCCTCCAGCCATCTGCGGCCGACCCGAGGCGCGTCACTTGCTGGCCCTGACAGACCCACGCCTCCGGCCACAGTCTCAGCGCCGCCGCGGCCCGACGTGGAGGAGGCGGCGGCCGCCAGGACAACGCGGCGACCCCATCCCCGGCTGGCTGGTCTGGTCCACCCACGCCGCGGCCCCAGGCCCCCGTGGACCCTGTCGTTGCACTCCCCGCCTGTCCCCACCGCGCGGCCCAGTCGCCCCGTCGGGGCTCCACACCTGCGACCCTCCCTCTCCTAGCCTGCTGGGCCTCCTCAAAGAACCGCGTCTGGGGACGCGCCCGCTCCTCAGCCTTTCCTCCCTGTCGCCATCCTCCCAGCCTGGCCTCCCCCCGACCCTGACCGTCCTCACCCGTTACCCCAAGTCCCCCCTCAGGCCTGGTGGGTGACGGGGTGGGCAGGTGTCCCCTCCTCTCACCTCCATGGGGACCCCCAGCCCCTCCTGGACTAGGTACAGCTCCTGGGGTACGGGGGTGAGGGGGACGTCGAGGCCCGGCTCCCTCAGCCCGCACCCCGCCGCTGCCGCCGCCGCCGCCGCCCCGGGCGCTGCCTGCAGCCGGTCTGTGGGTAGGGGGGTCGGAGCGGGGAGGGAGGGACAGGGGGAGAGGCCGTTACAGTGCGACCAGGCACGCGACCAGGCACCGGCCCGCCCAGCCCTCTCCTATGAGGCCCGCCCCCTCCTTCGCACCCCCTCATTGGCCCGCTGTCCAGCCAACGGGCGATCGCTCCAGGGCTTGTTACCCACCAGAGACAGGGCTAAGAAGGGGCGGTTAGCCGACCTTGCTCTCTTGCAGCTTCTAAACTTTTCCCGCTCAAAGTAAACGCGTTCAGTATTGGCCTGGGCTGGCAAGCACCAGCCCGATGATTGATTAATAGGGCAGCGGAGGGGCGGGGCGTGAAGGGGGGGGAAGTAGGGTGAGCCTACCGGGTGGGAGAAGTGATGGAGGTGCTCGGAAGATTTGAGAAGTTGCTCAGCAACTGGCAGATAATCCTAAACCTATCCGTTGCGCACCCATTGCCACCATTTCATTTTTACCCTTTGGCTCCTCCCCTAGCTCCCAGAATCCTTTGGAGCTGCCCAGGGACTAATGGACCTTGAACCCGCTTTCGGAGGGTGAGGAGCCCCTAATGGAACTGGGTGTTGTTGGGAGACCCCCTTCTGGGGGAGAGCCGGCCTCTGTCCTAGGCCCCGGCTTCGGTCAGGGTGAAGACATTTGGTTGGTAATGTGGCTCTTGAAAAAGTTCACACAGACCCTTACCACAGAGAAGTCATTTCCAGCACCCAACAAGCCATTCACATTGGCAGTCCATTGGGTGCGATGGCCTCAGACAAATGCAAGTTTTTGTGCACAGACACTGGTAAAAAAACAAAACAAAAACAAGTTTGTGTTGAAATATGGAAGTGATAGAAGTAAACACAGTAAGCACCTTTAGGCTGTTTATATTTAAAAACTTGAGAAATGCTCAAGTAATTAAGTGCAAGATACTAATTTTTTTGTTGTCGTTGTTGAGACAGGGTCTCTCTCTGTTACCGGGGCTTGAGGGCAGTGGTGTCATCACAGCTCACTGCAACCTCATACTCCTGGACTCAATCCTCTTGCCTCAGCCTCCTGAGTAGCTGGGACTATCCGCGCTTGCCACACGCCCGGCTAATTTTTCTACTTTTTATAGAGATGGGGTCTCGCTGTATTGCTCAGGTTGGTCTTGAACTCCTGACCTCAAGCAGTCTTCCCAGCTTGGCCTCCCAAAGTGCTAGGATTACAGGCATGAGCCACTACGCGGGCTGGAAGATACCCTTTAAACTCAGGCACCAATGGAAATAGAATAAGGGGACGAGTTTTATTGGCTCATATTGTCCTGATAGTTATTTCAGATTTCTACTCAGCTTTGAGTGCATAAAGCTGACCAGGTGACGTGGCTGCACCAATTACACTTTTCTGCCTCACCCTTAAAGTTGCTGATCTGGGTTTCATTGCTTTGAGAGCACAATCAAAAATTTTTTCCCCCCGTCTCTCCCATGGTCTCCAAAAGAATTTTGAAAAGAAAAAAAAAAACACCTCTGAATCCTCCTATGTTGGTTTTTTTGTTGTTGTTTGTTTTGGAGGCAGGGTCTCGCTCAGTTGTCCGGGATAGAGTGCAGTGGCATCAGCCTAGCTCACAGCAACCTCAGACTCCTGGGTTCAAGCTATCCTCCTGCCTCAGCCTCCTGAGCAGAGGGGACTACGGGGGCGCACCACCAGCGGTGGGCTATTCTATTTTTAGTAGAGACAGGATCTTGCTCTTGCTCAGGCTGATCTAGAACTCCTGACCTCAACCAATCTTCCTGCCACAGCCTCTGAGACCGCTAAGATTACAGGCGTGAGCCACCCTGCTGGCCCTCCGAAGTATTTTGTGTGTGTGTGTGGTAAAATATACATAACATAAAATTTACCAGTTTAACTTTGTTCTTTTTTTTTTTTTTTTTTGAGAAGGAAAGAGAAATTTATTAATTTGCTGGCAAATGAGGAGGTTGGCAGACTCCCATCTCAAAGCACCGAGGTCCTCTAGTTTAACCATTTTTAAGTGTTTGATGCAGTGGCAATAAGTACATTGACAATATGCAGGCATCACCACTCTCCATTTTCAGAACGTTTTCGTTAATCGCAACAGAAATTCTGTACCCTATAAACAATAACTCTCAATTCCCCCTTCCCCCAGGGCCTGGCAACTACCATTCTATTTTCTGTCTCTGTGACTCTAGGTACCTCATATAAGTGAAATCATACAATATTTGTCCTCTTGTGACTGGATTATTTTACTAAGCATAATGTTATTAAGGTTCCTCCATGTTGTAGCATGTATCTGAACTGCTTTTCTTTCTTTCTTTTTTTTTTTCTCCCCATGAACTTCTTTCCTTTTTATGGCTGAACAATATTCCATTGTATGGATATACCACATTTTGTTTATCCATTCGTCTGTTGTTGGATACTGGGGTTGTTTCTATCTTTTTGGTATTGTGGATAATGCTGCTATGAACACTGGCATACAAGTATCTGATTCCTCTTTTCCAATTCTTTTGGGCATACACCTAAGAGTGGAATTGCTGGAATTAACTCTACTTAATATTTTGAGGCACTCCGAACTATTTCCCACAGTGGCTGCACCATTTTACATTCCCATCAGCAATTCACGAGGGTTCCAATTTTTCTAAATCTTCACAAATACTTGTCATTTTATTTTATTTTTTTTAAAGAAAAGCCATCCTAGAGGATGTGAAATGGTATCTCATTGTGGTTTTGGTTTATGTTTCCCTAATGACTAATGATATTGAGAATATTTTCATGTGCTTGTTGGCCAATTGGCCATTTGTATATCTTCTTTGAGGAAATATCTATTGAAGTTCTTTGCTCGTTTTTTGAGATAATACTGTCTTGTCAAGTATTATTGTGGCTTGTTTTAGAAATGAAAATTATAGGAAAATTTAATATTTCACTGAACTCAGGTGAATACTTTAGCAAAGGAAAGATTTTGGTCAGTTCTCTCAGCTCTTGCATTCTCTTTTGGAAGATCTGATTTTGAACATGCCTTTTGAGGGTTGGGTGGAGTTGATTTCACAGTATTACACAGAGATATATACAAACCTGAGATTAGAGTGAGAAAGAGGTAGAAGTACTGAGATAATTGTGTTATGTCTTCTCTATCTTCATTTGAGTTTAAAGTTTTTTTTGGGAGGAATAGTGACCTTCTTTCTCCATTTATTAAATGTTTCTATATAAGATCAACAATGAAAGATATTCTTGTATACAAGATTAATCACATTTTTGTAACTTTGATCCAATTCAGAATGTTGTTGCCCTCAACTAACAAACTTGGTTTTTTTCCCTTGCTATTTTGGGGATATTTGAGTGAATCTAAATTTACAATTGAATTTTTTAAAAAAGATATTTAAGAACATTCATTGCTAGAACTGAGGGCAATTTAAACTTATTCCATCTGAAAAACAGTGCAGAATGGAGACTTTCCATTCCAAAATATATTTACAGGTTATCTTCTTTATTTATTTATTTGCAACTCTGGAAGACAATGTACAATATGTACAATGTGGTACTCTTCAGATACATTAATGAGGCCCTTTTTATACTTTTACAGATACTTAAACAATTCTTTTTGTAGCAAGAATACATTATGGGTTTCATTTTTTAATAAAAACCTGTGCCCTAGAAATGTTTTGAGTGATAATATAAATAGGATTTCATTATTTTCTTAAATAAAGCTTTGAGTTCAAATAAAGCATTTATTTTTTAAAATTGAAGGTGTATGTAGGGATTTAACCCAAATGCCAGGGAGAGAGAATTCTGAATTAATCCTCCATAAACAGCAATCATATAATTCTAAATCAGTATATAATTAAATCACTGCGGGATTGTTATATATAAGCTCAACTGTATTAAATGAATTGTTTTTCCAGTTTTCTAATGGGCTAGTGTTCCAATGACTTGGGTGGGCTGCAAACCTACTATGATTCAAACCATGCAATTCTTTACAGGCTTCTCTGACTTTAGGGAGTAAGTTCTTTTAATTATACCTTCTGAAATTAACTGGGTTGCCAGATATGGATTCTCAACTTCTAATAGCTTGTTGGAAGCCTTACTTCCTTACTTGCTCCTTGTTAAAGCTATTTGGAGCTATTTCTCCCTTTTTGGATATTAAAATTAGTGTTTTTCTGGCTCTTTGGCATAATCTTTATAGCTTCTTCCTTTGTAAAAAATAGGCTTATGTTCTGCATTTCCCTTCCTGGCTGAATGGGGTTCCAGGTCACTCTTTCTTAATCTGTGCTCCAGGAAACTTTTAGGTTTCTGCTTAGCTCAGGATGAGACCCTGGGGATTTATGCATTTACCTTTGCTGAGTAAATGTTTCTGTTTGGAGAGGAGGCAGATATTTGAGTTGATTGGTTTTTGTCGAAGATAATATTAGTATACATTTCTTGTATGTAACTCTTCTATCCCTTCAAAAGTGAGATTTAATGTTCTTTCTCATCTTTTTATGTTTTGAGCCTTTTCTAAGTTTAACTTCTTTAGTTCTTTTTTTTTTTTTTTTTTTTTTTTGGAGACAGAGTCTCACTCTGTTGCCCTGGCTAGAGTGCCGTGGCATCAGTCTAGCTCACAGCAACCTCAAACTCCTGGGCTCAAGCAATCCTTCTGTCTCTGCCTCCTGAGTAGCTGGGATTACAGGCATGTGCCACCATGCCCAGCTAATTTTTTCTATATATTTTTAGTTGGCCAATTAATTTCTTTCTATTTTTTTAGTAGAGACAGGGGTCTCGCTCTTGCTCAGGCTGGTTTCGAACTCCTGACCTTGAGCGATCCTCCTGCCTCGGCCTCCAAGAGTGCTAGGATTATAGGTGTGAGCCACTGCGCCCGCCCTAACTTCTTTAGCTCTTGATAGGAGATTTTTTTTTTTTTTTTTTTTTTTGAGACAGAGTCTCACTGTTGCCGGGGCTATAGCTGTGGCATCAGCCTAGCTCACAGCAACCTCAAACTCCTGGGCTCAAGTGATCCTCTTGTCTCAGCCTCCCGAGTAGCTGGAACTACAGGCATGCGCCACCATGCCCAGCTAATTTTATATATATATATATATATATACACACATATATATATATATATTTTTTTTTTTTAGTTGTCCAGATAATTTCTTTCTATTTTTAGTAGATACAGGGTCTTGCTCTTGCTCAGGCTGGTCTGGAACCCCTGACCTTGAGCGATCTACCAGCGTCGGCCTCCCATAGTGCAAGGATTATAGGTGTGAGCCACTGCGCACAACCGTTGATAGGAGATTTTAATGGGAGTATATTTGATATTTAAATTGATGAAGTAGACATTCAACTAGGGTTTTCATTGTAAAATGAAAAATTCCAAATATCCCTGTTTTATTGCCCTCCAAAACTGAGTTTCTATTTCTCAGTGTTTGATTGCAACCAGAAGTTAGGAACTGTTCATAGGAGAGTGCTACCAGAAAAAGATACCTTAAAAAGATGTCCTTTATAAATTTCTCCTTACTGGCTTTAGGCCTTTAAATTCCTCATGAATTTAGGGTATCCCAAGACTATATACGAAGGGTCTTCTGACACCAATGTACCAGAACACAGCTTCTTTTGGAAAATAAAAAACTAAGATTAGAGTACCTTTTTTTTTTTTTTTTTGAGACAAGGTCTCGCTTTGTCACCAGAGCTAGAGTGTGGTGGCGTCACCATAGCTTACCACAACCTCAAACTCCTGGGCTCAAGTGTTTCTCCTGCTTCAGCCTCTGGAGTACCTGGGACTACAGGCATGCATCAATGCACTGGGCTAATTTTTTAAATTTTTTTTTTAGAGACAGGGTCTCACTATGTTGCCCAAGCTGGTTTTGAACTCCTGGCCTCAAACGATCCTCCCACCTCAGGCTTCCAAAGTGATAGGATTACAGGCATGAGCCACCACACCTGGCCAGATGTGAGCATCTTTATCAGATGCCCAAAGGTAGTTGCTTGATTGCAAAAGCTTTTAAAACTGCTCAAGTCTGAGCTGGCTGTTGATAGTGTTCTCCAGCCTGTCCTTCCTCAGTATACCTACAAAATTGAAACCTAGAGAAACTACTTTATAGCTTCTGCTTTGAGGGATAGAGTATACGACGTTTGCCTAGTTGTAAGGCTCTATTTCTGTTTTAAGGTCTTTACTTCTGATATGGGTCCCACTGGTCTGGCTTGATGATCTAGTGCTTTTTTTTTTTTTTGAGACAGAGTTTCACTTTATTGCCCAGGCTAGAGTGAGTGCCTTGGCGTCAGCCTAGCTCACAGCAACCTCAAACTCCTGGGCTCAAGCAATCCTGCTGCCTCAGCCTCCCAAGTAGCTGGGACTACAAGCATGTGCCACCATGCCCGGCTAATTTTTTCTATATATATTTTAGTTGGCCAATTAATTTCTTTCTATTTATAGTAGAGATGGGGTCTCGCTCTTGCTCAGGCTGGTCTCGAACTCCTGAGCTCAAACGATCCGCCCACCTCGGCCTCCCAGAGAGCTAGGATTACAGGATTGAGCCACCGCGCCCAGCCTGCTTTTTTTTAAATAGACTTTATTTTTTAGAGCAGTTTTAGGTTTACAGCAAAACTGAGAGGAAAGTACAAATAGTTCCTGTAGGCGTACCCCTTCCCCTTCACACAGACAGCCTCCCCCAATCTCAGCATCCTGCACCAGAATGGTACATTTGCTACAATCAATGAACCTACATTGACACATCATTATCAACCGAAGTCCATAATTTACATTAGGGTTCACTCTTGGTGTTGTACTTGCTATAAGTTTAGACAAACGTATAACTATATGTATCCCATTATAGTATCATACAGAATAGTTTCACTGCCCTAAAAATCTCTATGTTCCACCTGTTCATCCCTCTTTCCTCCTAACTCCTGGCAACCACTGACTTTTTACTATCTCCATAGCCATAGTTTTTGCTCTTTCCAGAATGTCATATAGTTGGAATCATATCATATGTGGCATTTTCAGATTGGCTTCTTTCACTTTGCAATATGAATTTAAAGTTCCTCCATGTCTTTTCATGGCTTAATAGCTCATTTCTTTTTAGTACTGAATAATATCTCATTGTCTGGATGTACCCCTGTTTATTTATCTATTCGCCTACTGAAGGACGTCTTTAAGTTTTGGCAATTATGAATAAAGCTGCTATTATAAACATCAATGTACAAGTTTTTATTTTGAACACAGTTTTCAGTTCATCTGGCTATAATACCAAAGAGCTCAATTATTGGATCATATGGTAAGGGTATTTTTTTTTTTTTTGAGACATAGTTTCGCTGTGTTGCCTAGGCTAAAGTGCCATGGCTCACAACAACCTCACACTCCTGGGCGCAGGCTATCCTCTTGCCTCAGCCTCTGGAATAGCTGGAACTACAGGCATGTGCCACCATATCTAATTAATTTTTTCTGTTTTTAGTAGAGGTGGGGTCTCGCTCTTGCTCAGGCTAGTCTCAAACTCCTTAGCTGAAGCGATCCTCCCAGGCGTGAGCCACCACACCCGGCCGAGTATGTTTAGTTTTGTAAGAAATTGAAAAACTCTTCCAAACTAGCTGTACCATTTTGCATTCCAGCAATGAATGAGGGTTCTTGTTCCATATCCTCATCAGTATTCAGTGTTGTCAGTATTTTCAATTAGTAGGTATGTAGTGGTGTCTCACTGTTATTTAGTGCCCTTTTAGTTTTTAACCACTTGCTTTTGCATATCCCTGGCTCCTATTTTTTTCTCTGCTTTTTCTTACTGCTCTAGCTTCTAGATAAGTGGTTCTCACACCACTTATGCTCAGATCAACAGCATCATCACCATGTAGGAACTTATTAGAAATGCACATTCTTGGACCCTGCCAAAACCTACTGAATGAGAAACTGGGGATGGGTCCCAGCGATCTGTATTTAACAGCCCTCCAATGATTCTGATGCAAACTAAAGTTTGAAAACACTGTTTTGAGACCTGCATTGTCCAGTATGGTAGCCTCCAGCCATATGTAGCCATTAAGCTTTTGTAATAGGCTAGAACGAATTGAGATGTATTAAAAATGTAAAATACACTCTCAGTTTCAAACTTTTAATGTGAAAAAAGAGAAGATAAAATATCTAATTGGTCGTTTTTATATTGAAATTATTTGGGAGGCCGAGGCGAGTAGATCGCTTAAGGCCAGGAGTTCGAGACCAACCTGAGCAAAAGCGAGACCTTGTCTCTACAAAGAATAGAAAAATTAGCTCAGTGTGGTGGTGTGTATCTGTCAGAGTCCCAGTTTCTTGGGAAGCTAAGGCAGGAAGATCGCTTGAGGTAAGGAGTTTGAGGTTGCTGTGAGCTGTGATGATGCCACTGCACTCTTGCCTGGGTGACAGAGTGAGAACCTGTCTCAAACAAAAAAAAAAGAAAGAAAAGAAAACATATTGAAATTATAATATTTTTCACATATTGGGTTAAATAAATATATTATTAAAATTAATTTTATCTTTTTTTAGTTTTTACATGAAGTTACTAGAAAATTTTTAATTATGTATGTAGCTCTCATATTTCTTTTATTTTCATAAAATAAAAGTGTTGTTTTAGAGTCAGGGGTTTACTAAGTTGTCCAGGCTGGACTATATTCCCTGGCTGGAGGGATCCTTCCACTTCAGCCTCCTGAGTAGCTGGGACTACAGATGCCTGCCATCGTGTCCGGGTTTAACTCTCATATTTATATTGGACAACATTGTTCTAGACCATGGGTCTGTACACTATAGCCTGTGGGCCAAATCAAATCTGCCCACCTGTTTTTGTACAGCCCATGAGCTAAAAATGGTTTTAATATACTCTCGGTTTCAAACTCTTAATGTGAAAAAAGAGAAGGTAAAATATCCAATTGGTCATTTTTATATAGAAAATATATTGAAATTATTTGGGAGGCCGAGGTGGGTGGATCACTTGAGGCTAGGAGTTCGAAACCAACCTAAGCAAAAGTGAGACCTTGTCTCTACAAAAAATAGAAAAATTAACTGGGCATGGTGGTGTGTACCTATAGTCCCAGTTTCTTGTGAGGCTAAGGCAGGAGGATCACTTGAGGTAAGGAGTTTGAGGTTGCAGTGAGCTGTGATGACGCCACTGCAATAGTAAATAAACTGTTTTCCTGGATTCTCTGAACCTTTTTGGAAAATTATAGAACCTGAGGTGGGAGTTGTGGGAACCTCCAATTTATAGCCAGTTGGTCAGAAGCACAGGTGACATCTGGGACTTTCGATCGACATCTGAAGAAGGGGCAGTTTTGTGGGACTGAACCCTTAGCATGTGGAGTCTCACGCTAACTCTGGTTAGTGTCAGAATTGGATTGTATGACACCTAGTCAATTGCTTGGTGTTGGGACCGCCCCTCCCCCAATTTGATGTCAGAAGTGAAGTACTAAGAATGAGAGTAGTAGAGAAAAACAGTTCGCTTTTTTATATGTAGGTAGTTTTAAAATATGTCCACAAGCTCTTTCTTCAAAAGGTGGAGACTATATTCCCTCCTCTTGAATGTGGGCTGCATTTAGTGACTGACCTCTATGCATGTTGTTTTGCCGATGAGGCTATGTGTCTTCTGAAGCTGGGTCATGAAAAGGATAACTTCTGCATGGTACTGGCTCTGTCTTTTAGATCACTCACTGTGGAGGACACCAGACATCATGCTGTGAGGACCTTCCATCAGTAGCGTGTGCACAGGCTCCATGGGGAGGAACCGAGGCCTCTGACAACTCTCCACTGTGCGAGTGAGCGAATCTTCCAGTGCAGATCCTCCAGTGCAAGTTCCATCTTCTTCATGGACTCTCCCCAGGTCACCTAACCTTCCCTCCTCTGAACTGCTGCCTTTCTTCTCCGTATTATTATTGCTGGAATCATACATTGCCTCATTTCATCATCTTTCAAAAAATACCTCACATTTCTCTGAGAGGTTTCATCAGAATCAGTGAGTATTTTCATTCATTTAGTAGCTGTTGGCCTTGTGTCCACCTCTCCCTGTCACTCAGGTCTCTCTTGGGAGCTGGCCTTCTGAGATGTGACTTGCCCACCAGTAAAAATGGAGGCAGGCATGTTTCGTACCATCTGACCTGGGCACCCCTTCCCCTTCCAGGCTACAGCCAGGGATGTGCGCCTGGCCCAAGGAGAGGCAGCTTATCCACAGGCTGGCCAGGGGAAGACTCTGGGCTCAGGCAAAACTCTGCCCAATCTAGGACAAGCTGGGCAAAGCAGAATCTCACTCTTGGTAGTTCTAATTTAGAAATATGGTAGGGCAGCATTGGAGACTAATAAGCATTGTACAAGTTTGAGATACTGTTACGTAAAAACTATCTAAGCCTCACATTGTGTACCAACTTTGAAATAATGTAATATGCCCAAATAGGAAGCCGGAGCTGCCTGGAATCCTGGTCCGGATCTTGGGAATCCTAGAAGTACAAGATCTCTAGTCTTGCTTTACTGTCAGCTTCCTGTTTATGTCCAGCTCATTAAAAAATCAACACCCCATCCCATTATAGAGTTTGAGCTGGCATGCGAAGTTTCCATGCTTGTGACTTAACCATGTAATTAAAGAGCTTGGTACTGTACGTGGCCCATAGCTGGTGCCCAGTAACAGTAGCAGCCATCACCCTCACCATCAGTATTGTTATTATTGTTATAGACTCTTGGACGGCAATCATGGGTTCTACTTCTCTGTCTCCCTGTAGCCTACAGCACAGAAGCCTAATGGTTAAGAGGCTTGGGAGTCTAACAGTCCTGGGTTAAAACACTAACTCGTAGTATTGGATGTGTGGCCTATGTTCTTAGAGCCATTTCTTTATCTGTCAAATGATGATGGTACCATGGATTGTTGGGCTAAATGATATAAGGCTATAAAATGCCTAACCTAGGGCTTGGCACCAAGTAAGCAAATTGTAAATGGTGGCTGCCGCTGCTGCTGCTTCCTATAATTATTACTATTTGGTCTTCTGCTTTAAACTCAGTAAATGTTTTCTGTTGAGATAGGGTCTTGCTCTGTCACATGGGCTAGAGTGCAGTGGCATCATCATAGCTCAGTGCAACCTCAAACTCCTGGGCTCAAGAGATCCTCCTGGCTCAGCCTCCCCAGTAGCTGGAACTATAGGCACATTCCACCAGCCCAGCTAATTTTTCTATTTTTTGTAGAGACAGGGTCTCACTATGTTGCCAAAGCTGGTCTTTAACTCCTGGCCTCAAGTGATCCTCCTGCCTCAGCCTCTCAAAGAGTTGGAATTACAGGCATGAGCTACCTCACCGGGCCTTCAGTAAATGTTTGATGGCTCACTGAAGTCAACACACAGAGAAAGACACTTGTTTCTCATTCTTAGTAAGGAACTTTGGGAGGTCGCTGGGGCAGGCATCAAGACAACAGGTGTGTCTCTTGCCCAGCACTAGTGAATGGATTGGCCAGGTGGGGAACTGAGGGCCGTTCACTTTGCCAGACCCCTCACCAGCAAACATGCTGAGCTGCTCCCCAGCTGGACGGCTGGGGCCTCTGGGGGTTGCTGTGCTGTTCTTCTGTGGCGTGCACAGCTCTTCATCTGTTATCATGGAACTGCCAGCATTCATTCGGTTAGGTAAATGGTCAATTCTTGTTCATTAGGATTTTCTTTTACTCACTAATGTGCTTAACTCTCATTGACTTACTAAATATGATTTATTAATGACTTTTTAAAGGTGGAGCAGAGGAACCCTTGCATCTTCTGCAGAGTTGCACTTGTGTTATCACTTGGAACAAGGCAGCCATAGATCTGCATGGGTGAGGCAGGAAGCTCGTAAATTTGGTGCTGGGTGGTGCTGGGGGTGCAGGAGGGTCCGGAATGGCCAGGGCAGAATGTGTGAATGGAGAAGCAGCCCCTCCAACACGTTTTCTGCAATAAAGGCCGGAGGAGGGCTGTCTTGGGAAATTATTGGTCTCACACATTCTTCTTCACCTTACCCCCCAGCACCTCCTTGCTAGCTATCCAAGGGTTGGGATTTTTAAAAGGAAAAAATAAACAAAAAGCCAATGTGAATTTTCCAGCTTTAAAGGGTGGAGAACTCCCTACCAAGACAGGACACATATTCACACAAGAGTTTGAGGGCTTGGGACGAAACACAGGACTCAGCCCTACAGTGCAGGGAGGCTCAGCGATCCAGACACTCTGACAACCCCACTGACCCTATGAGAGGGGCCAGAAGGTGGACGACTCCCTGTGGGCAGGAGGCCAAGTATGTCGTAAATGACTGGTTCTTGATGAACCAGGGGAAAGAGCCCCAGAAGAACTGTATTTGATTTAAAAATCAACCTCCCCTCTTGAGGATGATATGTTTTCAGGTTCCTAGAGACTGATTAGAGTCGGAAATGAAGTGGAGAAGCCCTGTGAGTCCTCTGTCCACACCACCCTTGTGGGAGTGTTGCCCAGCACCAGGGATTCTGGCCTCAGTCCTGTTTTTCTTTCCTATGGCCTTTGTTATGTGCAGATAAATATTTAACTAGTTACATTTTAATTTTGTATCATATATGTGGAATTGGCAATGGATATATTTTAGTAAGAGAACAATAAGTCTCTAATAAGCAATGGTGAGAAGCCATATGTAATATATAAAAAATTTATTTGCAGGAGGCCTGAGGCGGGCTGGGTCACTATCAATCCTCCTCATCCTCTGGCGGGTTCTCACTTTCCTCAGCTTCGGTAGCCGACTCCACCGGTGTGGTCACCACAACTTCAGAGAGCTCCCTGGGATAGGAAGACAATGCCAAGGTTTTTACTCTTGAAAGGAGCAATTAAACTTTTCATTATTCCTCATTTTAGATATGATTCTAAATTGTCCCCAGCCATTTACCCAGCATCCTTGTTGAAAATCTCCTCCTCTTCAGAAGACTCCTTGTCGTGCAGCTGCTCTGCCATGTTTTTCTGGCGTGTGGCATTGAGAGGTCTGTACATATCCCTAAGCCAAAGTGGCCGCCAGAACCAGAAAAAGCCCCTTGGGGGGAAACACACACACAAGACAATTAGTGATTCTTGCCATTTTCAAGGGCTCTCACAATGTACATCTCTGGTCTTATTAGGGCTAAACATGTACCTTGGTCCATAATCACAGTGAGCAACAACACTACAGACCTGGAATCCTAAAAATAATTCCATGTGTGTTGGATTCCAGAAGCTCTCCATGTCTGTCCAAGAGGGCCCCACAGTGTCACTGGGGAGACCTTTGTGTGTGGCTTGGCATTGAATATAGGCAGGATTTTCAGTCCCACTCACCCACCTTAGCCAAGTGCTCTTGTGCAGGAACAAAGTGTACAACCATACAGGGCAGAAGTATTTTACTCTCTCCAGAAGCATTTTACATCAGTCCCTTTCCAACTTAGTCCCACATGCAGCATTTGCTGGGGAGTGAGGGATAAAGTGCTTCTATTTTCCTAGAAGCTTTGTCCTATAAGTTGAGTCACATCAAGCAAATGCCTGGGTCTAGTTAACAAAGTTATCTGTCTTACAAATTTTCATACTGCAGGCTGTCACTGGGGAGTGAGCTGTGAAATCAGTTTAAAGGACAAAATATTCTTTTTGAATATGAACAGAATGGAAACAAATCAGAGTGCATTGTTTTAGAAACTACGTATGTCTATACAGCATATGTGTATTGATTTGTGATATAAAATGCAGCTCATAGCCCAAGTAGAGTATAACCAATGGAGAAGCCCCTAGCTGGAAAAGGACCACTCTCTTTCTGACACTCACTAACCATGTGACCACAGGGCAAGATAATTTCCCTTTCTCTGTCTCTATTTCATTCTTATAAAAGGAAGAGACAAACTACTTTCTAAGGTCTCTCCTAGTTAAAATTCTATGAGGTTGATGTAAAAAGGAATAGAGAGTGGGGTCCTGAAAATCAGAAGGATGAGAAGGTAGGTTTTCCTGCCACTCTAGAGGGAGGATTCATATCTTCTACCTTCCATCAGCCTTGAAGGAGACTAATTCCCTTGCCCCCATATCATGTGGCCTACCCTGTGTCTTCCCCAGAGCCTATGAAAAGGCCTCCAGGCCTGGCCTGATGCCCACCACCAGCAGGGACAGACACAACCACAACCCCCCCACCTTCCCTTGAAGGACTGGTGACAGCAGATGCGTCCTTGCCAGTCCTGTCCAACTCAGCTTTGGCTGGGGAGCTAATTTTGCTGGAGCCATGAAAGCACTAGGGTAAGTAAGTATTCGTCCTGCCTCTGGCAGTTTCCTTGCTGTAAAATGAGGGGATTGAAATAGATGAGTTCTAGGTTCTCCTCTAGTTTTAAAATTCTAATTTACATATTGCCAGACCAATATTTACCTCCCTGAGGATCCTTCTGAATCTCCCTGTGATGCTCTTCTGTGAGAATAAATCTGTTTTGGAAGAAAACGATCATGATTATCCATCGTAATGGCCACTATCTCCAAATCTTTGTTCATTCCTTTTAAGTCTTACATACCCAGTGGGGTAACTTATTTTTATTTATTTGTTTATTTTTTAATAGATAAGGATCTCACTCTGTTGGTGTGACTAGAGTACAGTGGCATAATCATAGCTCACTGCAACCTCAAACTCCTGGGCTCCAGTGATCCTCTTTCTTCAGCCTCCAAGTTGCTGGGACTACAGGTGCATGTCACGACGCCTGGCTAATTTTTCTATTTTTAGTAGGGATGGGGACTCGCACTTGCTCAGGCTGGTCTTGAACTCCTGACCTAAAGCAGTCCTCCTCCCTCAGTCTTCCAGAGTGCTAGGATTACAGCCATGAACCTCCACTGCACCTGGCCTGACGACAGGAATTCTATCCTGTTTAATGTTTCTTTGACTCTTTCCTTGGGATCTGCAGGGGACTGGTTCCAGGATCCATCCTCCCTCCAATACCAAAATACAAGGATGCTCAAGTCTCTATATGAAATAGTATAGTATTTGTACATAACCTATGTACATCCTGCTATATACCTCATATCATCTCTACGTTACTTAATAATATCTAATACAATGTAAATGCTATGTTATTACACTCTATTTTTTATTTTATTTTATTAACTCAAATACTTTAATCCACTGGTTGGTTGAATTTGCAGATGTGGAACCCAACAATGCAGAGGGCCAACTGTGTTTATCTTGGGGTCTTGTATGCCGCTGGCACTTAATATATTTTATTGACTGTTTTAGATAGTAATTTCTGATAAAAACTCTTACAAGTAGGGGGAAAAAAAAAAAGGAAACATCCTTGACTCAATCAAAGTATCTACCACAAACCTAAACAACAGCATTGTTTTAAAGTCAAGAACAAGAGTAGGATGCCTGTAATCATTGCTACTGTTCATCATTGTCGAGGAGGTGCTGATCAATGCAATAAGAAAAATAAACGGGTTGTGAGCATCGGAAAGGAAGAGACAAAAGTATCTTTGTTTGCATATGAAATGACAGACAACCTAAAAAGCCCCAAAGAATCAACTTTTTATTAGAAGTATATGAAAATTCAGTAAGGTGGTTCTATACAAAATCAAGAGATCAGCACACAAACCTCAATAGCTTTACTATGTACCACCAATAACTAATTAGAAAATGGAAGAAAGATCCCATTTACAAACACAATAGAAATGTATAAAGTATTTAGGAACAGAGATACAAAGATCTTTTACCTAACAGGAGATGTAAGAGCTATGTGATGCAAACATGAAAACTCTTCTGAAGGACATTAGGAAGAAATGAATACACGCCATGAGATACACCATGTTCCCAGAATGATGTAAAGATGACAGTTCTCAAATTAGTCTACAAATTTAATGTGATCCTCTTCCAATCCCATGATAGTGTTTACGAAAACTGGCTAGCTGACGTTTGGTAGACAAAATATGCAAGAATAGCTATGAAATGTATGAAAAAAATAAGACCAAAGAGAAGGAGCTTGCCCTACCAAATATTTAACTCAAAATATGTCACAAAGCAACTGGAATTAAGTAGTATGATACTGGTACTGGTAGAGAAAGACAACTGGATCAATGGAAGAGAATAGATTTCAGATACAGATGATATTTTAGATCTGTGAAGAAAGAATCATTCAAAAAAATTATTTTAAAACAAATGGATTTTCATATAGGAGAATAAAAGATCCTATACCTCAACCATACTAGAAAACAAATAATAAAACAAATTCCATATGGGTTAAAAAATTTAAATAATACAATGTCATCAAAGTACTAGGAGAAAATATCACAATCTATATTCATTCTACGGGGTGATAAAGGCCTCTTTCCCAATCCCCACACCAGGTAAGCCGTGGGGTGAGGGCCGCTGATGGGATGACTCAGACTATAATCACACCTGCTTGTCATAGCCTTTGTGTCCCCTTTTCCACTGGATTGTTTGTCTTTTTCTTGTTGATTTATAACACTCTTTTTATATTAAATATATGAATCCTTTCAAAGGTCTTCATTGTATTTAAATGTTTCAAATACTTCCCCATGTTTTTGTCGAAAGAGTGGTAATAAAGAACAGAACAGTGGTAATAAAGAATGCAGGCTTTGCAGTCAGCAGAATCTGGGCTCTGTGTTTGGCTTTGCTACTGGGGCCTTAAGTTGATCTTCATCTGTACAAGAGGATGATGATATCTTTCTAACAGAATCGTGAGGATTAAACCAGACAGTATGTGGAAAACTCTCTATCCCATGCTTGGCCTCCCTTCAGGGCTAAGTTTGCCAGTGGTCTCACAGATAAGGTGGTCAAATCCACCAAAGGTTTCTGCCTGCACTATCAGGCATAGAAAGCTCTTTCCATCACATGATTATAAATATATTGCTTCTATTTTCTTTCTAATACCTTTCCTTTTTTTTTACATGTACTGAAATATGTTTAAGGTCAGAAATAGGGATCTACCATTACTTGTCACCCAAATAGTTAGGCAGAGCTGTTCTATTACCATTTATTCATTTTCTTCCACTGATTAGAATATTAAAAGGTGACATTTCAAAAGTCTTAGGAACACATGGATTGTCTGTTGCCAGACTCCACATGCTAATTCAAATAAATATTAGGTTGCATTATTCCTCATTGTGGAATTAACATAATGCCACATCCCTCTTCCTGTAAATGCCTTGTCTACTAAAGGTCAAACACTGCATGCTACCTTATCCTCAAAAAGCTTATCATCTAAGTGGGGTGAGGAAATAATGAAAAGATATAAATACAAATATAAGGTTAAACTGTACATAGAAACTAAAAGCAGTAGAGGAGTTTATAGGAATTTCAGGAAAAAAAGCAAAAGGCCACATGCCACCTGGAAATGATGCAGAGGGTACTGTCTGTGTAATGGCCAGGGACTGTCTTCCTGAGGCCTTGACAAACTGACCCCATGTTGGTCCCTGCTTCCTGGGCTCTGAAATCAGACTCTGTCCTCACCAAGAGAGAATTCACTTCTTCCTTTTGGAGCAGTCTCACCATACCAATATCACAAGACTGACCAAAAATCAGAATTCCAGATTATGCCTTGTCAATGAGAAATACATCTGCTCCATAGACAAACCCTCTGTAGACAGAGGCCTCCGCGGCACATTCAAGTGCAATCAGAAAGCTACTCGGTTAAAACGGAATTAGAACAAAAGGAATCAGCTGTCCAGAGTTTAATGGAAAGGGCTGAGGTGGCCAGATGCGCCCATCTCCCCCTAGGCACAGTCTCAGCAGTGGGCCTGACCCCACGTCTGCCGCCTGAGGCTGTGGGTACTCTCGTGCGATGTTAGGATGGATACTGCCCACCCTAGTCTCTTCTTCACCTTTTCTATGTTTTTACTACTGACCAGCCTCCTGCAGATAGACGTGTTTTTCTTTAGGTAAGTTAATACAGGTTGAGTATCCCTAATCTGAAAATCTGAAATCCAAAATGCTCCAAGGTCTGAAATTTTTGAGCACCAACATGACACTCCCAGGAAATGCTCGCTGGAGCATTTTGTATTTCAGATTTTCAGATTAGGGATGCTCAGCTGGTAAGTATAATGCAAATATTTCAAAATTTGAAAAATCTGGAAAATTTGAAAAACATTTCTGGGCCTGAGCATCCAGATAAGGGCCCTTCAACCTGTACATTCCACCAGGTTCTGCTCTTGTCTCATGGAGCAGGGAGCCA
>VSMD01057987.1:768-44257 GCA_008750895.1 Mirza zaza | reverse complement strand
TTTTTTTTAATAGGAGAAATGACAGGCAAGTAGCTGCAGTGTTCACAATCCTGGATGCATTAGAATCACCTGAGGGACTTTTAAACATCCCAGGGCCCTGGCTGCACCCGGGCTAAGCCTACCGTCATCTCTGGAGGCGGACCCAGGCACCAGTATTCTTTTAAGGCTTAGCAAGTGGTTCCAACTGGCAGTCACTGAACTAGGGTGACTAGTGACCAACTGCCTTGGTTTGCCCAGGGCTGAGGAGTTTCCTGGGACATGGCACTTTGAATGCTAAGGTCTTGGACAAACCAGGACATGTCCCTATCTGATAGAACCCGGCCCCCTCTTAAGCAGATGTGCTTTGGAACACTGGACTCAGTGTGACCCGGAGGTGCGTGGGGATTTGGTTTCTCTGCCATCTTTGCCCCCCCAGGGGGTTTTGGTCATCCTCTCTTGGTCAGAAGACACCAGAGAGGTCCCTAAAAGCACCACCTCTTCACCCCCTAACTCCGGTAGCTATCTCAACTTCATCTCTGGCCAACAGAAATCCCTTCACCACTGCAATGAGAGACCAAAGTAAAAACCCAGAAAACTGAACCCCAGTCAATTAGCAAGAGTTTCTCTTTACTTCGGTCACCTGGCTGAACCGAGATTCCTTTTGACTCAAGACATTCCCAGAGTCTTTACGATTAAGCTAGTGGTTCCCACACTTGAGGTGTATAAGAATCTCCTGGCAGACTTGTGAAAACACAGCTTCCCAGGCATGACCCCCAGAGTTTCTGATTCTGTGCATCTGGACCGAAGCCTAATCATTTCTGACAAACTCCCAGGTGACACCGGGATGCGCCCAGTTTGGGGACCACACTTTGAGAACCGCTGTATTAACAAAAAGAAACCACAGCATTACAATGTCATTTCTTTGCAGAAAAAAAAGGACTTTAAAATTCACACTGAGGCACAACACATGCTTGGTTCTTTCTTTCTGGGGCTTTTCTTATGTTTCAATAGAACTTGCCACTTCCAGAATGGTCTGGATCAGAGCTGACGACGCCTGGCCGTGGACGCGGGTAGCTTAAAAGAAGCAAAATTCCCTCAAGCTGAGGACCTGTCACCAAGGAGGGCACAGGCCTCATTATGAAGCAGCTGGTGTTTCTGTTCCAAGGCAAAAGAAAATCATGCCTGAAGCTTCTCTCTATTGGGAAGGAAAACAAACCTGCTACCCTGTTCTTTCTGCTTGACTTCTCTTGTGAGATTAGCATAACAGCTAAGGGCTTTAGCCATCCCAGGCAGCCCCCCCCCCCCCCCCCCCCCCCCCCCCCCCCCCCAGCCTTCAGAAACCGAGCAGCCAGCCCAGGCTTAATTGGCTTGAGTAGAATTTAAGGTCGTGGAAAGCTCTCAAGCGGGACAAAGCTAATGCGGGTTGAGCGGCTCCTCCTCAGCCTGGAAGATTCGGTATGTGGTTAGAGACCCACACACACAGCTCCATCTCGAACTCACCGCCTCTTCTAGAAAACCCTTCCCTATTTCTCCATCACAGGATAAGAACTGCGACCTAGTTTCATCTCACAGGTTGTCAGGGCTCCTCTCGATCTTTGGTGCAGGACAAGCAAAGCATGTCCCACAGTGTTGGCTGCACCTCCTATGTCAGAACCCCTTGGGGTACTTATCATCAACACCAGGCCCACCCCGGAATTATTAGATCTAAATCTCAGGGCGTGTCGGCCCGCACATTGCATTTTGTATACAAAGTGCAGCTGGTGATGCTACACCTATGCTGGGATATAAGAATCTCCGCCCTGGAAATTCAGTAATCCCAGAATTGGCATACTCCACTAAGCTGAAACCACGCATCAGGAGAGAGCCTGGCGGTCAGAGGAGGCTCTGGGGCCAAGGGGCGAGGAAGAAAAGGATGGCGGTGTCTGCAGGGAACAAGGAATCGATGTCATATGTTTGCGAAGCACTTTGAATGTCACTTTCAAAATAAACTTAAAATCACAGCAAGCTGTATGTCTGTGACTTGTGCACTTTTCTAGAATGCTATTCTTAAATTTAACGTTTCCTTTAAGAATAAAACAAATTAGGGGTTCCACCAACGTCACGGTGCCCCTCACCTGGAGCTCTGCATCTCTTGAACGTGTGGCTTCTTAAAAAACTCCCGCAACCCACACGGCCTCCCTCCTGCCTGCAGGGCCTCCCGCCTCTGCAAAAAGGTAAGTCCTTTACACCCCATCCAATCCAACAAAAGGATCATTTCCATCTGCTGCAACACAGGATCCGAGAGAGGAAACTTGAACACACTACAACAAACACAGTATGCAGATTCAAAGATTTCTCAGGTGTTCTAACTGCTCCCATAAGCCCACTCACCTCCGAACAGCTGTTCTTTTTCCTGCTAGAGTTATACTTCTCTGGTGGGTTTCCGTGGTGATCACCGGTGCCTAGCCTAGTGTGGCCAAGGCCACCTTGAAACAAAAGACATGGCTTTGCTTGTAGTGTTGGGGATTCCTATGCACGTTCGTCAGTGAATTCTTCTTCTGGGAAGGGCTTCCTGAGTCAGCTAACCCCAGACCCCCGTTTTCACCGTCCCCAAGACCCTGAAGCTTGTCTGTTTATTGCCGCGTTGTGGTTCTGCTGGGTCTTACTAAAGCTACATGGATTTGGGGTCACTTAGAAAACTGTTGCATGCTTTGTGCCGATGTAAATCCTTCTGAGTCAAAATGCTAGGTTTATGGTCAATAATCCTTTTACTTATTGAAGCTGAAAGGTATATTGTGAAAGCCAAATGTACAAAAACGCTTTGTTCTTCTCTTCTGGAATGTGAGCAGAAGAAACTGTTTCATTGCTCGTGTGGACAGGAAAAGTTTGGGAAAAGTCCTGATGATCTGAAATGATTTGGGGAACTAGAATGATTTTATAGAAACTGACTTTACAAGGGTCTTCCCAAGTGTCTTTAAGTTCTCACTACATTCAAAGAAACCAAAAATTAGAACTCATGAAGTATTATGCATGTGGTTTACTCAAGAAAGACAGCTCGAAAAATGCCAACTAGTGGATCCATATTCCAAAAAAAAAGGCCATGGCCCCACATTTAAGATTGAGAAACTTTATATTTTTAGGTAAAATATTTGAGGTATGTATCATTTTTGATTCTCTGCTTTAACCAACTCCTTTCGTTAACTTTCTAAAATCCAGTTCCAATCTCTCAAATAAGAGGGTTTCACTGTATTTAATCTTCACAATGACCTTGGGGTTTAATTGTCCTCATTTTAAAGAAGAAGAAACTGGGGCTTAGAGTAATCTTAAACAATTCACCTAAAGTCCAATAGTCGTGGCAGAGCGGATTTCAAGACTCCAAAAGCTATACTCCCAATCACCATGATATAGGCCTATATTCAGGTCCTAGACAATGTCCCACGCCCAACAAGGGAAGATAGACTGCCAGACGCTTCAGTTGGAAGCATCAGTATCTTCCCTTCAGTCCCTCCCATCCTAAAGCTCTTTGCTGACAATACAATGATCTATAATCTATCTATTGATCAATTAACACAGTCTGTGAAAATAAAAACAAAATCGGCTTCCTGGCCAACACTGCCCACTTCAGTTTTACAAGGAGAACATCACTAGATAGCTACACCCTTAGGACTCGACGCCCTCCAATACCGGGACTTCTCCCACCAGTCCGGGCTGGCCCCACCGGCGGGCTGCGGTGTCCCTTACCTGCAGCTCCTGCGGGTGGCTGTCACGTGACGAGCTGCTGCGGGTGGCGCTGGAGACCGGTCCCGGGCGACGCGGGAGGGGGGTGGGGGGGGTAGCCGAATGTGATGACTCGGCTAAAAGCTCCCAGCCCGGAATTCCTAACATGCAGCAAGGGAAATCAGAAGGAGAAGCAGGGATATCCTGCTTCAGCATACCGGGTCAGCACAGAGTGTTGGAAAGTGAGACTCGAACGAGGGGGGAGGATCAAAGTTTGCAGGTGTCGGGGTGGGGGAGGGGGTTGCCCTGGTGTGACTCCGACGGGGTTGCTGTAGGCGGGCCCCAGCATCACCTGTGCCCTTTGCTTGCCCTCGCTGTGCCGAGGTGTTTTGCCTTCTCCCCTTCGCTGGGGTCTTCCCTCCTGCGCAGTGTCAGCCACACTTTCTGCAGAAAGGACGGCGACCCAGTCCCCTGCACCAAACGAGACGGCCCTGCCCAGCGCCGCTCCCGCCGCCGCCGCTAGATGGCGGCATCGCCCAGCGGACGGGGCCGGGCGGCCTCCGTCCTTACAGCAGCCTGCCAGCGCGCCTTTGATCTCAGGATGGGACGCGGTGTTCCCTGCCAGGCAGCTTCACTGTGACTGATTGTTGCACCAACAACCAGAGCTTTGACTGTTGACGCCCCTTCCTGCTCAACAAACACCATATGTCCGGAAAGGAGCGATTTTAAACTCTCAACAATTTAACTGATTTATTGGTAAAAACGAAACAAAACGAAAACCTGGGTGTTGCAGCACCTGCAGAATTTAGGAGCCTCCCTCCCTCCTTCATTCCTTCTTCCCTGAGCTCCACGATCATGTGCATAAGTCTATGTATCAATAATTATTGTCTGGCTTTGTGTTGAGTAATGTGGGCAATATGTCTTAAAAGAAAAAAAAAACAGTTATGTTTTCAAAGATCTAGAAGCTTACTGGTATGCTAATAGATAACCTTTAATGAAAACTTCTATGTGCCAAATATTGGGGTAAATATATAGACTTAATCTCATTCAGTTCTTACAACAAACCCGAGGTAAATATTCTTGCTATAGTCTCCATTTTAAGACTGGGGAAACTGAGGCATGGAGCAATTACCTACACAAAGGTCATGCAGTTAAGTAGTGGCAGAGTTAGAATTCAGCCACATGCAGGCTGACGTTAGAGCTTGGACTCTCGGCCACGATGCTATGCAGTGGATCGGTCTGGAAAACCCAGGTGGGAGACAGGTGGACAGAGGTAAACCAGGGAGCGATGTCAGAGCGGAGGGTGAAAGAAAAAAGTGGAGGGAAAGAAAATGGATGCTCCTGAGAAAATAAGAAGAATGAGGCTAAAACAAAAACCCTATTCCGATTGGGCTACAAGGGCATGACTGTTGACTTTTGAGGACAGAATTTCAATCAAGTGATGGAGAAAGGAAGCTAGATTGCAAAACTGAGGAAAGAGGAAATTGAGATGTCTTGTTGCTGCAAAAGGAAAGCAATAAATAGACTAGAAGAGATGGTAAGGTCGAGCAAAGGCAGTTTCGGTTTTCTTGTGTGCTTTTGAGAATAGAATAAATCCTGGAAGTGTTTGCAAGCAGTTGCAAGGGAGCCCTAAGATGTGGGTGGTACCAAATAGTGGCAGGGTAATAGGAAGAGGCGGAGGGGAAGGTCAAGGGCACAGGGAAAGGGTTAGCTCTGGAGAGGAGGAAGAGAGATGCCCTTCTTCGTCTGCAGCCATGGAGATGGAGATGCATTGACGTGAACATGAGAGAGATGAGCGAGTCCAATTCTTCCCAATTAGGCTTTATCTTTCTGGTAAAACCAGAGACATGTTATCTGCTAAGAATGGGAATAAGATTTGTAAGGACATAACCTACGTACTGATCTAATCCATGTGTGCTTAGAATGACCAAAAAGCAGACCAAATTATATAAGGAACAGAGGAGAACGGAGAAGGGAAGCCTGAAGTACGATTGTAAGGATTCTTTGCAAAATTTCACTTCTGAACCAGAACTGAAATTTACCCCACGCCTGCGTGGACGGAAACACCACAGGCATACTATGAATGACTCTTTGTGTCTAAAAGTTTCTTTGTATTCAAGTTTTCAGACATTTATCAGAGAAATAGTATCTTCTCCATTGCTAAATGGGAGGACTAAAGTGCAGAGAATTATTTGGCTTAAAGCTGCGAAGAAAATCAGGGGCAAGAACCAGAATTGGTGCCCAGGAGCCTTTCTGGTACTTGCAGTGGTCTGTCTTCAGCTCTATTCAGTGCTTCTCACAAAGGCTGTGGCCACAGCTAACAGCCCCAGAGAGTCCCAGACACAGCATGAACTTGGGAAGAACTCAAATCAAGGCATGATGCCCACAGGAATCCAAAATTCTCCTTATGTGGCCCGAGGCCACAGCATAGTTCCAGGAATTAGAGGAAAAGGTTCTTTGATAATTCTATTGCAATCTATTGATAAACTGATGACAGGATGTCCTTGAAATAACACACCATAATTATTTAACTTAAGAGTTTAAAGATTCTATTTTCCTTATTGCCAGAAGTACAATAGGGCTAAGACAACTAGAAAAAGCAAAGGGGGTGATTATTTAGCCTGCATCACTGATGAAAAGGGCAACAGGCAAACTAAAGCAATCAACAATTCGTTTTCCATTCAACTTGGGGAAATAAGGACAAGTGAGAGTCGCCCATCAAAATGGTTCTTCTGTTTCAGGGTTTTCATAAGCACCTCCTCCTGTGAGTGTGCGTTGTCTAATCAGGAAACATCAGGATTTAAGTTTCCTCCCTCTCGTCTTCTTTCAGGAAATACCCCCAAGATAGTCCAAACCCTCTCTTGATTTTTACTTCTAAAGAGAAATAAGATTGGCCACCTCCTCAGTCACGGATTGGAAACACCAACTTCTCATTCATTCATTCTTCATTCTTCAACTGTTTATTGACATCCTACTTCAGGAAGCAGAGTGCCCAGCAGCGGGGGCCAATGTTCAGACTGTGCCCTCAAAAAGAACCGACCAGGGCCGGGTGTGGTGGCTCATGCCTGTAATCCTAGCACTCTGGAAGGCCGAGGCGGGCAGATTGCTCAAGGTCAGGAGTTCGAAACCAGCCTGAGCAAGAGCGAGACCCTGTCTCTACTAAATATAGAAAGAAATTAATTGGCCAACTAAAAATACATAGAAAAAATTATCCGGGCATGGTGGTGTATGCCTGTAGTCCCAACTACTCGGGAGGCTGAGGCAGTAGGATTGCTTGAGCCCAGGAGTTTGAGGTTACTGTGAGCTAAGCTGATGCCATGGCACTCTAGCTCATACAACAAAGTGAGACTCTGTCTCAAGACAAACAAACAAACAAAAAAAAAACCAACCAGTAGTGGATTTGCGACTGGGTCTCCTGGGTCCATTTGGCAAGGAAGGAGTTGATCGGAGTCACAGAGAGGAGCTGGTAAGGAGCCCTGGGAGTCACAGGGCAGTCACTTAGCAAATTCTTCCCAAAGGAAGAAGCATCTGTCCCTGGCTAGTAGAAACCACTCAGCACGGAAAGACAGAGGACAAAGGCCTCCCAGAAAGCAGGCCTGGGGTGAACATGGAGGCCAGGAGGCCGTTAGGGCACGACCAGCGAGCTGACCCTGGCCAAGCCACGTAACCTGGTGCTCTCCAAACTCCTCCACAATCCACCAGCACCGATGGCAAGGCTACCTGTAGTAAGCAGACGTCCTTAGGAGGCTCCTATCAAACTTCATGCCATATTTGCTTTCCACTACTCTGCATGTGTGTTTGTTTTAATATAAAAGCAGTGGTCTTTTTGCTTTAAATGTTTGAATGAAATCGATGCTGCAGGAAGAAGCACTAGTATATCCCTCAGCTTCAAATATCCTCTGGCACATGGAAGCAAGGAGCCCCCTGTGGCCTTAGTCTTATCATGCCCAGATGCAGTTATACAAACTCTGAACAGAAGGCTGCTCTCAGCAGTTTCCCTGTCCGACCCACCATCTGGCTGTTCTGCCGTCCGTTTTCCTGACTTTATTACTTGACAGTCATTATTAGCACCAGAATACAAGAAAAAGATGAAGCTCCTCCTGTGGCCTCTTGGCCTGCGGTGATCTCTGAAAATGGTTCACTACTCACTTGACCCAGAAATCCCCACAAAATCATGGAAACCAAGACGTTCAAGTCTTCTTGCTCCCTTTAAGAACATCTTTGAAACTGCCCAGGCCATGAAGTGATGCTTATCCCAAAAGCCACCAAGGATCTGAAAGATGTCACTGTACGGAAGCAGCGTGTGCCATTCTGTCATTACCATGGTGGAGTTGGTAGATGTGCCCAGGCCAGAGAGTGGGGCTGGACCCAGGGTCAGTGGCCCCAAAAAAGAGCTGAATTTTTGCAGCACATGCTTAAAAATGCAGAGAGTGATGCTGAACTTAAAGGTTTAGATGTAGATTCTTGGATCCTTGAGCATATCCAGGCGAATGAAGCCCCCAAATCGTGCACTGTACTTAAACGGAGCTCAAGGTCAGATTAACCCATACAAAAACTCCCCCATCACATCCAGATGATACTCACTGAAAAAGGAACAAATTGTTCCTAAGCCAGAATTGGAGAGGGCTGCACAGAAAATGATATCCCAGAAGAGACTGAAGAAGCAACACCATATGACCCAGGAATACTAAATCCAGCATAAAATAAATGCAAATAATAGTTTTCTTAAAAAAAGACTAAGTTCAAGCTTAAACACCTTTTCTACCTGAGACATTAATTACCCCCATATCATCACCTGTACCCCTACTTCCAAAAAGTAATCATGAACTTATGTAAATGTTTTCCAGCCAAACTGGTTATATCTATAGAAATCAATCAGCTGTGTTGAACTAAAATGTTTAATGGAATCATTGAATCTAGAAAATGTTCTGTGCTGTCCTACCTGAGCTAGGTACCACGGGGCGCAGTGCGGCCGGCTTCTCCTTCCGTGCTCGTCCTGATGAAAAGTGAATGTAAATAATTCTAGAAACATCTCTGTCCTTTAAACAAGCTTGTAGCTGGCAATAAGCTACATTCTGTCCTTGAAGATGAAACATAGAATAGATTAGTTTTATCACAAGAGAGAAACACATAATAAGACCTTTTTAGGTCATCTGCCCTGATAATGGCTAGTGATACATTCTAAGTCACGCAGTTTTGCAAACTGTTAAGACTCTCATGTTTCACTTCCTATTTCTGCAAGTGCCCGGAGAAAGCGACACCCGCATCACTGTGGCAGAGAACTGGGTCACTAAGCAGCAGCAGGAGAAGCCAGATCAATTCCACAGACATGACTGCATAGATCATAATCTTGCCTCTGCTTTTAAAAGCATTCTTATGCTATTTGTCATTTTGTCCTCCCAACCTTGGCGGGGGGGGGGGGGTCATTCTCATGCTTCTTTGGCAAATAGGGAAACTGAGGGGCCAGAGCAAGTGGGAAACTTAAAGTCTCCAAGCTAGTTAACGGGACTGAGCTCTAAATGTTTAGCTTCCTCTCCTGCTTCGACAAGCCGGAGTCATTCCGTGGACTCTGCCATTCACCTCTGAGGGCAGTGCTCTTGTTCTCATGACCTGCCTGCCTTCCTCCCATCCCTTTTACTTTTTCTCACCTTACGTCCTTCTCTGCCCCTCCCGCCCACCTGCATCGCTTCTATTGTAAATTTGTTTTGAACGTTGCTTAATATGTTCCTTCCCCTTACACCAGCCATGGTCTCAGTTTGCATTTGCTTTTCCTTCGATTGTGCATTTACAGTGGAATCCAGTAGAATCCCACAGAGTTTGAAATGTGCAGGCATTTTATGACAATGAGAGCAATGTTGGGCACAATATGACCAGTAGGAAAATGAACCCAAGGCCAAAAGTGCCTTACACTTTTGGTATAACCGTGTACTTTCTTCATTTTACCATACTAAGTAGGTGTAGGGGAATGTGATTAGCTACCTTTCTCTCTTTGATTTCAGTCTCTAGAGAAAAGAAAATTCTAGCTGTCTATTTTTTTCCTGAAATTTAAACCACCGTTAGAATATAAGTACAGCTGAATTCATTACTCAATTCATTGCTGCAGATTTTGTGCTAAGACTTTACAATGTGTGCCGCTGTCACTAAATAGTTTATTATTGGACCTTCCTGGACTCTGTACTATTAGAGTAGAACATTCCTTTCCGTACCCCACAACAGATGTATTGCAATGATCCCAACTTTGACCCCATAATACTAGCCTCCCACCACTCCATCACAGCATTACTACACCTTTCCCAATATTACTTATTTAACTCTTCTGGAAAAGAACAAAAGAAGACATTTTTATCAAACGTACATGTTTGGGAACCAACTATGCAAGTTTTAGCTGCTGTGGGACTAGAGAGCAGCTTCTTTTCTCTGCTGCTGGCATCCATTCCTCGGGGACTACCCATCAGATCATCCCAGAAAGGAGAGGAAAATAGGTCATATGCAAGTCACCTGAATGCCCTTTGACTCAGTTGTTCTGTTAAAAGTCATTTACCGAGGGCTATAGTGATTTTATGCAAATTAGAATAAGAAAGACTTTGTTCTCAGGTGTCAGGCTGTTGTGCTAAAATAAAAGAAAAGGGAAAAAATAGAATAAGGAAAACTTTGGCCAAAAGATTTTGTGTCTATCTGCGAGAAAAATTATCATAATAAGTATTTATAGTTATGATGTCTGCAAAGTGCACGGTGCCCACGTAGATGAGGCGCTTGGTGTAGCAGACAACTTGTGGAACTGTATACATTGGCCCTGGTACTTTATGAATACATAGGAAAGATGATATCGAGATATATGTGAAAGGGTATTCATTGTAATATCAAACAAATTGTTAGAAACATCCATCATCAGGGCACAATTTAAGTAAATAGAGTATCTTTATTCACTGGAATGCTAAGGAGCATTATAAAAATACTATGGGTATATCTATATTGTATGTGCTGATGTGAAGATATATTCAAGGTATATTATTACGTGAAAAAAGCACCGTGTAGAAGAGAATATATTATAATTCAATTCATGCACATTTTTAAAAAGAGATACATGCTGATATATAAAGAGCCTTTTTTACCTAAAAAGAAACTTTAAAAATCATTAATAGGAGCCTCCTAGGAAGAGAGTGACTGGGTGAAGAAGGAAGCTTTTAGTTCAAATGTATACTTTTCTGTCTCATTTGAATTTTCGTACTAAAAGCAGTTATTACTGCTTTCGATTTTTCAGTTTTAAGCAGGGATTTTAAAAATCAATTTTAAAAATCAACAAGGATTCTTGGGGTTGCTAGGTTACTTAATTATATTAAATGTAATTTCTGTTCATCAAAAAAAAAAAACCATTCTTTTTGTCCTCTTTTTTTTTTTGGAATAATGTAAGTGTAGCCTAAATAAATATTCATTTGGGGATGATGAAGTCTTAGCATAAAATCTGCAATAATGAATTCAGTAATGAATTCAGCTGTACTTTTATTCTAATGGTGGTTTAAATTTCAGGAAAAAATAGAAAGCTACTATTGGGAAAAATCTCTCATCTTTTTCCTAATTAAAAAAAAAAAAAGATAACAGATCTTTTTTTTTCCCCCAATACCTTTTGATATATATATATAAAAAAAAACCTAAGAGGTTTTGTTTAATTCCTATACACGTTCCCCAAGAGAATACATTTAAAAATAGACTGCAGGATTGGGTTTTTGCTGGTGTTGTTTGTTGTTTTTATCGCCACGGGGCCAAGGAAGGGAAGGAGGAAGGAGGCAGGCGGGGGAGGCTGGGTACTGACCCACCCATGGGGCAGACCTTCCCCTCCGTTCTCCAGCGGCACTCCCACCTCTCGATTCCTGCTTCTGAAAACTAACAAATGTTGCATTCATTTATCTATGGAACAGTTAATATATTTCATCATAGAAAAGGAATATCATTAAGCTCGCTTTCTTTTATTAATTCAGTTCTACTTGAATCTAAATGCAGCATGCACAGGGCTGCCCATCACTTAGAGACCCAGGGACCGGGTAGAAGGGTACTAATCCGGTGCTTTCTTCATTTTACCATACTAAGTAGGTGTAGGAGAATGAGATTAGCTACCTTTCTCGCTTTGATGTCAGTCTCTAGAGAAAAGAGAATTCTAGCTTTCTATTTTTTCCTGAAATTTAAACCACCATTAGAATAAAAGTACAGCTGAATTCATTACTGAATTCATTACTGCAGATTTTATGCTAAGGCTTCATCCCCCCCAAAAATGAATATTTATTTAGACTACACTTACATTATTCCAAAAAGAAAGAGGACAAAAAGAATGATTTTTTTTTGATGAGCAGAAATTATGTTTAATATCATTAAGTAACCTAGCAACCCCAACCCTAACAAGAGAGTGACATTTCTATCTTTACTTTTAAGATGAAGTTTTTGTATTAAATGATATTTTTTAAAAACTCCCTTCAGTAATACATGTCAGAGGAGAGCACTTTGAAGGTTATAAATTTTATAGAGCATTTTTCTACTTTGAAGTTTTGCCTTTTGAATCATGTAGTTGTTCAAATGTCAAGGCATCAGAACTTGATTTTGAGTACAAGTTACACACATTTTGATTAAAAGTTACACACATTCCATTCTTGTACACATTGGTAAATAGGTTTTGAATACTGAACTCATTCCAGGGCAAGGTCTTCTTTCAACACATGATTGCAACAAATGCTCTTTATGCCTTGCGGAATTTCTATGTGGATACTGATTATATAGAGCCTCAGTATTCATTAGCCTACCACATTTGCCTTGGTTGCCCTGTATCATTAAACAAACATTTATTCATTCAATAAACATTTATTGAGAATCTTCAAGGTCCTAAGCTCCCCGCCCAGCACTAGAGCACAGGAAATATAAAGATAACTATAAGATTAAAAACTATTAATATATGGTCCATGCCCTTAAAATGGCTATCAGCTGGCAGGCCATGCACTCTTCTGTCCAATGTTCGTTATGATGTTTGTTCTATACAATCAGGGCCAAGCTAAGGTGAGGCAAAGGGACACCTAGGACAAACTTGGAGCAGGTGTTCCCTCTCAGGGTTGCACAGGGCAGGCACCTGAGAGTGAGGGCCTAGGTGACTTTTGAGCTCCAGGGCTCCTGACTTCACTCAAGTTGTGGCCCCGAATACAACAGCTTCCATTGACAGGCAAAGCAAGAGCATTTAATGTCATTTTATGTATGACAAAACAGGCTCAGAGAGGTTAAGGGACTTCAGTGGGACTACATGGACACTATGTGGCAGAAACAGGACCTAAATCCAAGACCCTGGCTCCCAGCCTCTTTACTGATGGCATATACATTAGTCAGGATTCTCCAGAAAAACAAAACCAACAGAATATGTGTACATAGAGAGAAAGAAAAGGAGGGAGGGAGTGAGAAAGAGAGAGAGATTGATTTATTAATACTTTAAGGAATTGGCTCACGTGGTTGTGAGGGCTCGGTGAGCCCAAAATCTGGCAGGGTGGTTGGGCGGGCAGGCTGGAGGCTCCGGGAAGAGCTGCAGTCCGCTGGCAGAATGCCTTCTTGGCCAGGCAGTCACTCTTTGCTGTATTAAGGCTTTTAACTGATTGGATGAGGCCCACTCACATTAGGGAAGGTAATTTGCATTACTCAAAATCCACCGATTTAAATGTTAATCTCATCCAAACAACACCTTCACAGAAACATCCAGAAAAGTATTTGACCAAACATCGGGGCACCTTTGCCCAGCCCAGCTGACACGTAAGATTAACTATCACAGTATGCTGTGCATTGACATCTACATCATGTGTCTTTTAGGATATTCTTAATTGGTATCTTTTCGTGTTGATTTCAACGTTTTCTCTTCTGTCATGATTGAGTCTGTTCCCCTCCCTACCACTGCTCCATCTCAGGCCCTTCTAAGATCTCTGCAGAAGCTTCCCAGCTGATTTCTCTGGCTCTTTTGCCAATGCAACCAACATGTTGCTTCCAGGGTCATCTTCTGGAAGCACAAGACTATTGTACCACTTCGGTGTCTCCTCATCACCAACAGATGTCCTCTGGGTGGAGGTTCCAGGCCTGCCAGTGAGCCTGCTCGTGGACAACAAGGCTTGTGTGCCAGCCCTTGAGGACCCCCACCCTAAACCCATGGCCCCCAGAAGAGTCCTTGGTATATGGTGGGCTTTCAGCAAATGATTCCTTCATTTATCTGAATCTTTACAATCTTCAGTATGTTTGGGGAGTTTCTTTGCACTTTCACGGAAGCAAACATTAGTTTGAGGCATTCACAGCACTTGAATTTAATTCTACAGAAGCAAGATAGCAATTACAATGAGTTAGCTTGCTAAAAAAATGCATTTTCGTGTTTCCCAGAAGCTAATTAAATGCAATAATGGCTTAAGTAAGTGGACATTTTGTTTAGTACTAATGTCATTTGTGTTGCAAGGGTGTTAACTTGTTTATGACAATACGCTTTCTCCTTGCTGTATAAAAAATGGTCGGTCACTGGGTGAGGGTTTCCACGGCCGCTTCCTGGGTAACACCACTCTCGAATGGCTTCTGATAAGGAATTACACTGATGACCCTCTTCCAATTAGGCAGCTGCTAACACTAGCAGGATCTTCTCTTTACTGATGATGAGAACATGGCCCTGCTCATCACAAAGGCACATCACTTCCTCCACATGGGAAACTGCAACCTGCTCCCCCATCCGATATGTACCCCCCAAAAAGGATAATTTGTGAGATGGTGTCCTGGAAGAGTTAGTGGCCTGGGACCCTTAGCATAATTTACTAATGGCATGTGATCTACACTAGGCCATGGAAGGGATTGACCTCTCATAATTATTTCAGTAGCCACCCCACCCTGGGCGTTTGTGAAGTTCATCAGGAATTACATGGCCAAAGCTTGAATATGACCAATCATTGCAAGTCGGAAGTACCTGTGCCCACTTCCCTGTGCTGTTTCCTTGGTATGAGATGTTTGTCTTCATGGTGTGACTTAACGATACAGCTTAGAGCTATAGCAATTTTGCAAAAATATGTTAGACAAGAGAATTCCAAATATTGAATAGAAAGCCCTTATCCTTCTAGAAAGATCTTAGCTAAAGCCCTTCGTGACATGTTTTTCCTCCTTCCTCCCTCCACATCCAGCCATCACTTTTTGTGCCAAAAATATATAACAATTAAAAACCAAATAGGCATCACTTGCTAAAAGTGGGAGTTCTCTAGTTTGTGGTGACTTCACTGCTGCAATCAAAATAGGCATTGTCAACCAGAAAGGTTCCAAACTTGGAAATTCCAGAACACATCCAAGAGATGTTCCTTGATGTATAGCTAGCTCGTGGCCAGTGGGCACATAGAGAGAAACACACACTGTTCAATACCTAAGCTCTGGAAAGGTTGTGTAAAGACTAAAACTTGGTAAAAATCGATGAGATTTTAAAATTAGGTAATTGGGAGTTGGTTGTTTTACAGGAAATATACATAAAAATCATTTCTGTATTTTCAGCTTTCAAGTTTTGAGGTTAGGGCTTTCTAAAAATAAACAACTAGTTCTTTGAAGCTCAGGTTCCAAAATCTATAGATCTGACCAAAAGAAAAAGTGATAAAAGGGGAATCTACACAGATGTCACTCAGGATCAGGGACTCTGGGGCCACATTATTCATCCGAACTGGTACTGGGGGAAGAAAGAACCACCTGTCCTCTGTCTTCCATGTTGTCTTGAATATTAACTAGGAAGAAGATTTGCAAAAATTCTGGAGTCTCATTTCTCTCTCTCCATGCACACATCCTGTTGGTTCTGTTTCTCTGGAGGACAGCAAGTAGCTATAAAGTAGCTCTAAGTTCACCTAGCAATGACACACACAGGACATCGTAACCCACACTGTCGTTCAACAATGTGGAGCCAATCACTAATCCATGTTATTTCTGTAAACTGATGAGAATTCCTGATGAAAATCTTAATATCAGCCCACTCCTTGTTCCTTTTTATTTTTTGTCTTTAAAAACTTGCTTGTAACAAAGGCAGAATGGAGCCCTTCCCAAGGCAACTTGGAAGTGTGTCCCTGGCAGTTAATTGTCCTCCACCTTGGCCCAAATAAACTCCCTATATTAATTTTGCCTCAGTTTCTCCCTTTAGGTTGACAACATTATTCATTTGAAGATCTTTGAAATAATTCTGTAGGTCTAATCCTTGGCTCTAAGATGTACTGTGTTACTCTGGGCAAGTTATTTTAACATCTCTAAGGTGCAATGATCTTATCTGTAAGACAGAAAAAAATAACTCTTGTGAGGTTTGTGAGAATTAAGTGTGAAGACACCCAGTATTACAGCCCAGCCAGTTGTGAGCACATAATAAACATAAGTTTATGTTATTTTACTTTTTCAGTGATTCTCAAAGGATGGCCTGTGTGTATCTTTAGATTGACCTTTTAGTACTATAGTTTTATTTTGGTATGAATTAATTATTTTTTTAAAAACTAAAATCCCCATATTGGTATTTTATTAAGATAAATCCAGCTGTTTTCCATTCATTCTAGTAAGTTCTTTTGATAGGACTGAGAAGATCTGGTCATTGATGTCAATTCGAATGTTTTGGGCCATATCAATTAGGAATGTTTTTAATTGCAAGCAAGTAGCAGGATATCCAACTCATAGAAAGAAGAGTTTTGTTTTTGGCTTTTTAAAAATATAAAACACAAAAACCTAGACATAGGGGTCATTAGCATTGGTTCAGCTGGTCAGGGGTGCCACCAAGGAGCTCAATTATTTTCATCATTTTGCTCACTCTGCTTTCATCATTATAGCAGTGTTTCTTCCTTCTGCTTGTACAGATTGTTATCAGGTGTCATTCTACCTTCAAGGTTGGCCTAGTGGGAAAGGGCAACACCAGCCACCTCTTTCCCTTTTGTCAGAAACGCCAAGTCCTTACAAGAAATACTTCAGCACACTTGTTCTCAAACGGTTTGGGCCAGAACTAGCTACACGGGCACATCCTTCCAATTGCAAGAGAGGCAAGCAAATCAAGTATCTGGCAAAGGGAAGATGGGTTGCCATATTTTGCTTAGACTAATAATGAGTCATCAACTAGATTGAGTTGCGTATTGACACCTGGAACAAAATCAAGAATTTTTTAGCAAGGAAGGATATAGCATTGGTGACAGTTTACCATCTTGACCTTCTGCTCAATGAACCTTTGCTCTGTAAGGTTTGAAGCGCCCTTTGCCACCCACAACCTTTATCAGATGTAGACCTCTCGGATATATTACCATAATTAAGATTGAACTTGCATATATAGAGAGAGATATAAATATCTCCAATTCTTTGGTATATTTGCTTTATCAACCAAAAAAAAAAAAAAAAAACCTTTGTAAAAACAGGAAGCTGGATTCGATGATTTCTCATGATTTCTCACAGGTCCAAGACCTATGATATAAAATTCAGCATAGGAACCACAAGTGTCCTGTGTATACTTCTTATATATATTAATAAATGTAAGAATATCTTGTACTATGCCCTTATCTGGACCTTATTTAAGTTATTATCTGTTGGAATCTCAAGATCTATTTCAGAAAGTCCACTCTTTCCCTTTTTGCAGCTTATTTTTCCTTAATAAGTAAAATAATCTATACTTTTCCCTAATAATACTTTTCCAATTCAATTTGATTGAATCATTCTACAAACATTCACAAAGCACTTGCTTTGTGTCTACTATTGAGAACATAAAGATAGAGAAGAAATAATTCTTTGTCTAATAAGGAGCTTATAATCTGGGAGAGATATAAATTTATAAGCTAGTAATATATAAGCAATAGGATGTCATAGGTGCCACGATAAAATATATATGTGTATATATATATTTATATTAATATATACATGAAGGGGACAAAAAGGCAAGAGTGGTGGGGTAGAGTCCGAATTCTAGGAATCTGATCCCTTAACATCAGAGACTTTCTCCAGAGCTAGCATCTTCTGGATTGTTCCAACAGCGCGAGCTCTTGCTATAAGAAGGATCTGGTTTTGCCTAATGTTGTAAATGAGTTGTTCAGTTAGGAGCTGAGATAGAATGTTCATGAGGTTTGTTCAGATGTGTTTTCTCTTGGTTAATAATTACATAGGATCTAAACTCTTTAAAGATTTGTTAGTGAGGGAGAGTCTGTCTTTGTCTTCAGTGACGACAGAGACATTCACCATTGCCTGCCATGCTGGTCTCGAGTGGTGGGAAGATAGTCAAAAAGGAAAAATAGTGGTTTCCTACTTTCCTTTGGGCTCAGTGAGGAGTCTCTTTCTTGCCTGTTGGTCACTTGGCTCCACTGACAGACATGTTTGTACACAACACTAGGAAGCGAGTAAGCATCTGCTTGAGAGCACCAACTTCTGTATTCACTCCCTCAATTTTTAGCTGAGTAAAGATGAGCTTAGAAACTCAGTAACTTTGTGTATCAACTAGTATCTTCCAAAATGCAGACTGTGACTCATTAATAAGTCATAAAATCAAACCAGTGGGTCTTTTTATTTTGAGACAGGGTCTCACTCTGTTGCCCAGGCTAGAGTGCTGTGGCAACAGCCTAGCTCACAGCAACCTCAAACTCCTGGGCTCAAGTGAGACTCCTGCCTCAGCCTCCTGAGTAGCTGGGACTATAGGCATGCACCACCATGCCCGGCTAATTTTTTCTATATATGTTTTTAGTTGGCCAATTAATTTCTTTCTATTTTTAGTAAAGACAGGGTCTCACTCTTGCTCAGGCTGGTTTCGAACTCCTGACCTTGAGTGATCCTCCCGCCTCGGCCTCCCAGAGTGCTAGGATTACAGGCATGAGCCACCTCGCCCGGCCGAACCAGTGGGTCTTAACCAGCTTTTTTTTTTTTTTTTTTTTTTTTTTAAGTAGAATATAAAATAGAATAGAACAGAAAATATCAGAATGCATTTTACCTAGTAAGGTAAAAATTGTTTCATGAAACTTTTGTTGCAAGTGTGCATGTATGTATGTATATTGAGTCACAACATAAAGTATATTTCTTACTGTGTCACAGCCAAAAAATTAAGCCACTGAGTCAGACACTAGTTGCCATGAAGGCACTGATTAGCCTTCTAGCAAGTATTTGTTGAATTGAACATATTTGTGTGTGTGCTTATAGATTTACACAACAAATACAAAGACGATGTATACAACATTGACCACAGCAATCCATCATTTAAATTTTGTGAAAATGTAGGACACCCCCAGGCTCTCAAAGGTTAATCAGATTCAGAAAATGCTCTTTTTTTAGGGATAAATCATCCTATTTGCCAGGATTGCTTCATAATCTTTAATCTGGCTTAACCCCCACCTGTTGTACAAAATAGATCCTGAGATCTCTAAACAGGTGTCCAGAAAAAACTTCTGAAAGCATGAGGTACAATGGATTATCAGCTAACAAAGCCTCCCGATCCTTATTAGCTTCCTGAACACTAGTCCTGTCCCGGTCCAAACCCCTTCTTTATAATCAGAGCAGGTAGGGACTGTGTCCTTTGTCCCAGCATGGACAATATCACAAGTCCTGCTCCCAGTGTTCCTTTTTCAGGCCTTGAGTACTGAGTGCTTGTCTTTTCTGACTATAATACCATCCCCCACCCCCAACCAAGCCAGCAGTGCCACCATGGCAGCTTTGCCTTCCCTAGAGGCCATATTCTCACTGTCCCTCAGCAGGCACAGGTCCTCACTGTCCAGAGACATCATAGTTCTCAGTGCCCTAGATGTGCTCTGAGGGTCTCGTGCTGTGCCCAGGAGACTGCAACTTGCCAGATCCAGGCCAACCTCACAGCTGCCTGTACCATCTCTTCTGTCTCTCTTATCTGCATGTAGTGGACCATCCTAGGGATTCCAGAGCTCTCTGCCTGCCTTGGGCAAGGGGGCCGAGTTGGGGCAGGGGCATCGGGAGAAGAATGCAGTGACGAGTAAGACTTGCTTCTGACCTGCTGGCAACCTGGTACCATGATGTTTCACAGATATATCAGGGGGTGGGCAAGGCTCTCTGAGGCCCCCTTCTTCTCTCACCCTCCCTACTTCAAAAGAGAGGGTACACCCATCCCCATTAGCAGGGAACTGGGGCTCTCGGGTGTTTATAGCCTCTGCCATAGCGTGGGAGTATTTCCTGGTACATTGGCTTATCGCATGCCTGTCCCCCCTCCTGAAGATCAGGCATAATCCTGTAATCTAAGCTCTGTAGCCTCTGGGCTACCCTTCAGGAAGACCACTTTGGGTCAGTTAGGCAAAGGGTGAACACTTCCATGATAAGCAAGTGACATTCTGAAAGTCGTCTTTTCCTGTCGTGGACTGAATCTACCTTACACTGGAACTTGGTTGATTTGTGGGTGTTTCATGTTTCTCTGCCTTGTTTCCAACCAAAGCCTTGGCCATGGGCTTATTCTCCTTCCTTCTGTCTGCCCAGAATTCTCCAGGCCCCAGAAGTCCCAGCAACCAGACCCACAGGACAGGCTGCCCCTGTTGCCCACCCCCGACATGAGCTCATTCCGGCCCCAGGGTAGGAAAAAGAGCGTCATCGTCAGCAGGCAGCCAGGGGCAAACTGTCTAAGGAAGCAAAACTGGTCTCTCTTCCATCCCTTCCAAGTCCTCTCCAGCGGTTTATCTTGGAGAGATGCTCCTGTTTTGTCATGAAGGGAGTGAAGCCCTTCAGGGGGCCCCCATATTCCTGTGGGGGTGAGCATGAGTCCCTTCCATGGGATGGAACTCCAGAGCCTGCTGCCCAGACAGAATTGGCAAAGGGCTCCATTTGGTAGCCCTGGCCCCAAATCCAAATACCACCTGCCAGTGTCTGTCTCTTAGAGCAGACTTCCAGATCCTTGATGCAGGCAACTCATGAATGGAGCAACACAAAAATATTCTAGATAAAATAGAATCACTGAAACTCCCTGAAGGAGAGCCTCTTCAGGGACTGAAGAGAAATTCTTGGTCATTTCCAAGATCTGGAAGATCAGTTACTTTCCAGAATTTTCTTCTAATTAAAAGAAATCAAGCAACTGGCAATGAATTTATAGGCAGTCAGTTATCTGGTTTGGAGTATACTGCAGCAAAATGATTAAAAACTTGCTCTTGGAATCAGATCTGGGATCAAATCCCAGCTTTGTCACTTAATAGCATATAACTTATCTCTCAAAGCCTCAGTTTCCCTGTCTATAAAGTAGGGACAATATTATAGCCTACTCATCAGGCTGTTATGTGGATTGATTAAGAGAACCTATGCTAAGCACCAAGTATGATATCCTGCACATAAGAAATATTCAATAAATGTTAACTATTATTGTTACTATTATTATTGTCAATTATGAGAATTAGTGAAAGAATAGGATAAAGTAATTAAGTCCGAGACAAATGATATAGATCCATAGAGCTAGGTCCTTACTTCAAAGTAAAAATGAAACTGACATTTCAGTGTATTCTACTTGTTTGCTTGTCCACTTGACAATGGTTTAGAGACACGGAACATAGTATAGTGGAAAGAATGTGGACTTTAGTGTCAAAATTGTGCTCAAATCCTCTTCTTCTACTTCTCAAGTGATTTGGGCAAATTATTTAAACTCTCTGAGACTCGGTTTACTTATCTGTAAAATGGGAATAACATTAATTAACTTGCAGGGTTGTCCTGAAGATTTAAAAAGCTTCTCTTCCCATCCCCATACCCTGAGGGCTGGCTGCCCCTCCCATGTACCTAAACAACTCTCTAGACTCACCCTCCGGCAGCTCTTACCACGCTAGATCGCTAGATCGTACTGTCCCCTCCACTAGAGTGTACACTCCTTAACTCAAGGGAGTCTGTTTGTCTTTCAGCCTCTGATATCTAGTGCAATCGTTGGACATAGCAGGTATGTATGAAAGCTTGCTAGCTGATCGAATGAAAGAATAACTGAAAATGGCAGGAAAATAGAGTTGGTAGAAAAAAATAAAAACTCCTTTAATACACTTATTCTAGCAACAACATTAGCAGCTGTATCGTATCTCTGCTTTGCGTTAAGATTTCTTTTCACTGTAGTAGGTGTAATTTGATTTGTGTACCACCCAAATCATCACAATAAGTGGTGTTAAAATACATCCTGCCACGTTCCCACGTCCTCTGAGCTCTGTGCTATCTAACTTTGCTTCTAAACACCTCTGAATGGAAATATTTTCTTAAATTATCATTACACAAAGGACGCCTGGACAAGTACAGATAAACTAAAGTAAAAATAAACCTTAAAAAAGTCTACCATCAAATAATTACTGCTAACATTTTGGATGTAGCCTTCTAAGTTTTTTTTAACAGCCTGATGGAGACATAATTCACATACTGTATTAGTTGGCTAGGGCTGTGGGTTAGGGTTATCCAGAGAAATAGAACAAACAGAATATGTATACAGAGAGAAAAGAGAGGAAAAGAGAAAGAGAGAAATTTATTTTAAAGAATTGGCTCACACGGTTTTGGATATGTAAGTCCAAAAATCTGCTTGCAGGCTGGAGTTGCAGGGAAGAGCTGCAGTTAGAGTGGAAGACTGTCTGCTGGCAGAATCCCTTCTTGCCCAGGGAAGGTCAGTCTTTGTTTTTTTAAGGCCTTCAACTGATTGGATGAGGTTCAGCCATATTAGGGAAGGTCATCTGCTTTATTCAAAGCTCCCTGATTAAAAGTTAATCTTACTCAAAAAACTTCTTCACAGAAACATCCAGAATAATGGATATTTGGACAAATATCTGGACACTGTGGTTCAGCCAGGTCGATACCTAAAATGAATCATCACAGGCTACCATAACAATGTACCACAAACTCAGTGGATTAAGCAACAGAAATATATTTTCTTTTTTTTTTTCTTTTTGAGACAGAGTCTCACTTTGTTGCCCAGGCTAGAGTGAGTGCCGTGGCGTCAGCCTAGCTCACAGCAACCTCAATCTCCTGGGCTCAAGCAATCCTGCTGCCTCAGTCTCCCGAGTAGCTGGGACTACAGGCATGCGCCACCATGCCCGGCTAATTTTTTCTGTATATATTAGTTAGCCAATTAATTTCTTTCTATTTATAGTAGAGACAGGGTCTCGCTCTTGCTCAGGCTGGTTTTGAACTCCTGACCTTGGGCTATCTGCCCACCTCGGCCTCCCAGAGTGCTAGGCGTGAGCCACCGCGCCCGGCCGAAATATATTTTCTGATTGGAGGCTAGACATGTGAGATTAAGGTGTTGGCAGTGTTGGTTTCTTCTGCGGCTTCTCTCTTTGGCTTGAGGATGACCATCTTCCCTCTGTGTGTCTGTGTCCTAATCTTCTCTTCTTATAACGATACCAGGCATATTAGCTTAGGGTCTAATATGACTTCGCAGATCCTGTCTCCAAATACAGTCACATTCTGAAATACCTGGGGTTAGGACTTCAACATATGAACTTTGGAGAACACGTTTCAGCCCATAACCCCTACCACCCCTTTCATTCATTTAAAGTGTACAATTCAATGTTTTTAACATGTAAGAGAGAAGATCTACAGCTCTACTTATAATTGAGGAAACTGAGGCCCAAAGATTAGTCCAAGGCTATACAGCTAGAGTCCAGCAAAGAAAAACCATGTGGTTTCCTTCAGGGAGAAATTTGAGATACTACTAGACAGGCACTTTCTCAATTGTACTATTTTTTTAAGTGTTGGGACAAGAACGAATATCCCCAGGAATTTTTCCAGCTGTATAATACAAATTGCACTTGTATGAATTTTCCATGGCATATCCCATAGATATATCAACTATGCGATTGTGCTGCTAGATATTTGCTTCTTTTACTCTAGTTCGTCAACATGTTCTAGTCTATACTTACATGACCTATCTATTACCCCTGGGTTGTTTGTACAAAGCACCCTTCTCAGCTAGTGGAGAAGTATCCAAATCAAAGGCATTCACTTTTCATCCACACATCTAATGTTTAACTCATAACATGATTGTTGAGAAAGAACCATGATATTAATGGTACTAAAATGCTCCAACGTTATCCTCACTTAGAAGAGACAAACCAATTTACATTATTTAGAAAGAACATCGTGAAATGTCAAGATAAATTATATAACAGGTTATGTGGTTCTAGGATTAAAAAACAGGAAGGGAGAATTTCCTTTCTAGTTATGCATCCCTACTGGTTACTGTTGACTTTCACTTACTTATTTACTAAAGTGACTTCGAGCATAGCATTCAGTAGTCACTCTTAAACTTCTAGCCCCAGAGTTTTCAAGGAATATTGCTGTGCATTTTGAAGATGCCCACCTAGTGTACTACTATCTTAATAAAACAAATAAGTACACTAAGAGTCAGGTGAAAAAATAAATAAATACAAAGCTATTCTTGCATAGTGGCATTTCGTATGAAAGAAAGCATTGTAGGAGACATAAATTACAAGGGACTGAGAACACTATTCACAGTGTGATATGGCAGGGTAGATGCTGGGAAAAGTGAAAGCTGGCATCTTTCGATAGAACCTAGTGTAATAGATTTAAGGGCCTCAAAAAGTTAGGAACAATATATTCTGCATTGTTATGAATGCAGAGATGTATTATTTGTCCTCTCTGTAACTGTATCAGAACAACCTTAACATCAAAGGATTGCAGAATTACATAGCAAACCCAAAATAGCCTGTGGTTTCGAGACTGAATATAGCCCAATAAACCAGGGTCAAATACCTACTGGTGAGATAGGTTTATAGCCACACTTTGGCTTTACTTAGTGGGACAAGGGTATTCCAGGCCTAAAAGCTAGGCACAGGCCAATTCTTCTTGAATCAAAAGTCATAGGCTGGTCAAAGTTGTTATGGTCTTGTTCCAATTCATTCCCCGTCTAGCTTGGCAAGCCAGTCCACACTCAAATTTCCAGCTCTTCAGGTCCAAGAATAGAACCAGAGATGTGAACCACCCACATTCTAGAAAAAGACATGGATGCTACAAAGGTATACACACCTCTGCCTAGTTTGTGTGCCATTCCTACCTCCCAAAGCAGAAACCCAAAACTTGTCAATTCCTCACATAGACAGCTAAAAAGAATAATCCAGGCCAATTACAGATATATTTTTTGCTTATCTTTGATATAATTATCTATTAATAATAAAATAAGAAACTATCTGTGTTAGTCATTGGTCTCCAGAGAAACAGACCCAATAAGAAAGATTCTTTCTTTCCTTTTCTTTTTCTTTTTTTCTTTCTCTTTCTCTCTCTACTTCCTTCCTTCCCTCTCTCCCTCCCCCTTCCTTCCTTCCTTCCTTCCTTCCTTCCTTCCTTCCTTCCTTCCTTCCTTCCTTCCTTCCTTCCTTCCTTCCTTCCCCCCACCTCTCTCTCTCTTCCTTCCTTCTTTTTCTTTCTTTCTATTGGCTCACATCATTATGGATGCTGAGAAATCCCACAATATGCCATGCTCAAGCTGGAGACCCAAGAAAGCCAGAGGTGTGGTTTGAAGACCTCAGAGTCAGAGAGCTGATGGTGTAGACTCCAGTCTGGGTCTGAAGGCCTAAGAACCAGGAGCACCGGGAACAGGAGAAGATCAGTGTCCCAATTCGAGCACTGAGTCAGAGTGCATTCAACCTTCCTCTGCCTTTTTGCTCTATTGAGGCCCTCAGAGGGGGATGAGGCCCACCCACACCTTTGGGGAGGGCCATCTGCTTCACTGGGTCCAACTCACATAGTAATCTATTATAGAAAGACCTTCACAGACATGCCCGGAAATAATGTTTAACCAGCTGTTATCTAGGCATCCCACGGCCATGTCAAGTTGACACAAAAATTAACCATCATACTGCCATTAACAACATGAATTGGTTTTCAGATGAACTCATTGAAATGTAGAAGCATGAAAATAGAGGACAGATCCTTATTAATAAAGAGATGCATGAAGTACTAGGACCCAAACTGCCTCTTTACCTCAGTTTAGGATTGAGGCTTCCTTCGCAACTCCCCTGACCTTGTCTAATACTGTCACTAAGTCTAATCAACCAAGGTTAAAATTCTAAAACTTGGAGTAATTTTTGACTCATTCTTCTTTTTTGTTGTTGTTCCCATTAGGCATCAATTTCTAGGCATTGTTTCTTTGAAAAAACCTGTGTTCTCTCTTCTTCTAAGCTCAGCCTGTGCAGGTCTTTGGTGACCATACACTGATGGAAACATCTGTTACTCTGGGCTCCTCTCAATCACATCTGCCTGAAACATCCTAGCTAGCTAGATATCTCTGCAATACCATCTTCACTGAGTCATTTCCTTAGTGCAAACACCTAGAATCATAGCTCCCTGGCACCTCTCCAATATCAGTTTATAGTCTACTACCAGCTTTTCAAGATCTTCCCTCCAGTAGACTTTTACCTTTTGGATAACTGGTCTTGCTGACCTTCTGTTACAAGATTGCACAGTGTGGGTCACTGAGTACACAGGGAGTGAATTCCAACCAAATGAACCAAAAAAACCTCGAAGCCCATGAAGGAGGTCGTAGCTCCCATTGGATTATAATTACTGGGGCAGAGTAGTTAGTGAGTGGTATGGATGTTTTGCTTTTGTACAAAAAAGCACAGAAAGGGCATTTTGATAGGTACATGATCTTGTAAGTTCCTGAGATCCTTCTTGGGTACGGAACAATAAAGCACAATTATTTTATGAGTACTTAATAACAGCACAGACTTAAAGGAAATGATGTCAAATGTTTCTTAAAATGTATTACACATAATGTGAGCTTATGATATATATCCTGAGTGGCAAGAGCTCATTGATTTTTTTTTTTTTTTTTTTGGTCAGACACGATTACCTACAAATCATAATCACTATAAATAGGGCCACTTGAAAATATAAAAAGAAAAGAGAAGTGACTTCGGGCAAACCACTTAACATTTCTGGGCCTCGGATTCCTCATTTTTAATTGAGGAGGTTGCACAGACCAGATGATCCCTGTGTTTTGTTCGGTTCTGACATTATTCGATTCTGGAGGCAAACAACTACCCCTCCTATCTTTAAATCAGCAAGTTTATTAGTTGGAGCATTCAGTGTTAAGAAATCACAAACCAGCAAAATTCCTTTGTCCCCAGTTTTTTTCTATGGGATCTTCACAGGGTTAGAAGCCTTTTCTTTGGACAAGGATGGACTTTTTTTTTTTTTTTTTTTTACCAACCATTACCATCATGTAATTTTGAGAAGCCATTTTAAGACCAGAAATTTAATCTCTGGGTAAAAGACAATCTTTGTGTCTAATACATTTTAAGTTTATGAAAAACTCATTGCAGCTTCCTCATTTCACCTCAGTCTAGTGAAGACTTTGTCATAGGCTGATATCTGTTGTCATCCTGACTTAATGTGTTTTTTTCCTCTGGGTGACCTAGAATGTATTAAATCCCACTTCCCCTTCTGCAATACAGAGATTTGAGAAAATTCACCATTTTATCATCCACAAATATTATAAAATCTAAAATTTCAGCATTGGAAGGTATATTAAATAGAAGTAAGGGTAACTGGGTTCATCTATCCATCAGAAAGATGTGTACATTCTTTCTACTTTGCCACCTCCAGACACTTGTCACCCTGGCAGCTGACAGCTGGGCAGCTCTCTGATTCTGAAAGTGGGGGGGTGCCACAACAGCAGCTGGCTATGTTTAAAAATGCATATGTACTACCATCTTCCTTGTGACAAATCCCAACTCAGTGACTTATAGCCTCTGAAATGAGACTGAGAAACACAAACATGGTTCAGTGTATACATTTCACGTAACATAGTTACATGAATGTTCCATTTCTGAGTGTTGAAGTTGTCTCCATCTTCCAGTGCTCAGTGCAAATGTCCCCTCCTCCAGGAAGTCTTCCCCACCTCTCCGGCCAGAAGCAACCTGCCTTCTTTTGCACGTCCTCAGTATTATCTGGCTCTGTCTTATGGCACTTTCCAATTTCTTCCACTTTTGTGTTATGGTGAAATATGTAAAAATTTTATTTTCTCTCCTAGGTCATAAAGTCTTTGGTGTCAGGAACTACGTCTTTGGACAGCATGTCTAGTTAGACACATTTAGCACAGTACCCTACAGGAGATGGATTCTCAGTAAATCGAGGCAGAAAGGAGGCAAGGGAAGATGAACAAAGATGTCTGTTACATAAAGGAGAGGCCCTTCTGTGTGGAAACTGTCTTTAAGGGAGTCTGCAAGAGAAAGTGAGGGAGCAGAGGATAAAGGTGAACTGGGCGAAAAGTCAACGGGTTAAGGAAAGGAATGTGTCTACACAAATAAGGAGCAGGTAGAGGAGGGAGAGCGGGGGGTGGGAGTATGTTACCTAGATGGGTAATGCTTGGCCCTACAGCCTGTGCTTGCTGCCTCCTCGCACCAGTTGCTTTTTTCAAGTCTCTTTGCTCAATGGCTTTGCTTGCTACCCTTAAAGAAGTCAGAGCTAGGCCACGCACGGTGGCTCATGCCTGCTGTCCCAACTACTCAGGAGGCTGAGGCAGGAGGATCGCTTGAGGCCAGGAGTTGAAGACCAGCCTGGGCAACACAGCAAAAACCCATCCCCCCCACACACACACTGCCCATCCCCATCTCTAAAAACAATTTAAAAAGAAAAGTCAGAGCTAAGCATATGCCACAACCGCAGGCAGGCTTAAACTCTCAGAAGGCAGGTTAATTCCTTCCCTAGAAGGTAAGCGCTGTGTGTATGAGAACAAGCAGCTGGCTCAATTAGAAACCTCTCCCCGCTGCAAATGAATAGATTCGTTCCTATGACTGAGTCACAGGAACATCTCGTTCGTCAAATCATTGCTTCTTCAAGGAAACCCATGCCACTGCTGACAACGACGCCTGTTTGTCTCAAACCTAGGACATTGTGTTGACACAGAAATGTGATCAGAACCCTCTGATTGGGTTAGAGATTACATCACTGCATGCTGCCTATCGGACCATCCTTCCCGACTCAGATCTCTTTTTCTTTTTCTTTTTCTTTTTTTTTTGTGACAGAGTCTCACTCTGTTGCCTGGGCTAGAGTGCTGTGGCATCAGCCTAGCTCACAGCAGCCTCAAACTCCTGGGCTCAAGCCATCCTTCTGCCTCAGCCTCTCTAGTAGCTGGGACTACAGGCGTGCGCCACCACACCTGGCTAATTTTTTTTCTTCTATTTTTAGTAGAGACGGGGTCTCGCTCTTGCTCAGGCTGGCCAACTTAGATCTTATTTTCATTTGAAGCAAGCTTGGCTGCAAACCAATGAGCCCTATCAGTCTAAGTCTGGCTCCCCACGTCCTGTCTTGATAATGCCAGCACCTCAAATTCACCTTGTCCAAAATAGCACCCTTCACCTTTCCACATGCCAAGGCTGCTTTTTTTTCTGCTTTCTCAATCCTGGATAAGCATATCTATTTCCCAGGCCAGGAAGCACAGAACTTTCTACCACCCAGCCCCAAAGCCTTTTTCTCTACTAGGCCTACTCAGATGCCAGGGTCTCTTCCCATGTTTGCTGTGACATCTAAGGGTGAAGCTAGGGTCCCCTCCTCATCCAAGGGTTATCACCAAAGCCAAAGTTAAGTCAAAGAGAAGAGTGTGGGATCCCTTTCCCTAGGAAGGGTTTTATGGCCATTCACATGGCACAGCAAACAGTGATTAACTATAAATAAACTTGTAGTTTGCTTCTCTTTCCAAAGGGACGCTCACCAAAGCCTCGTCACCTGCTTCCTTCTGGCCTGACCTTCAACCTAGGACAGTACAATTCTTGCAGAACACAGGCTGCCCTTTATCAAGCAGTCTGTTTGCATTTCTGAGACTTTGCGGATACAGACAGGGACTCTGCCTAACCGAAGATTAATCACCGTTTTCTCACATCTTTTTATAAAACAAAAACTAGTCTTAACACTTTGGGAAAAACTCCTCCCTGTCCCTCACAAACTTAACAAAGCTCTATTCTACTCTTCCCTTTCTGCTCCTATTCCCCTGGCGTAGGCCCTCTTAGTGGTTTAATTAGTCTAGGGTATTTCTTGACCCTCCTAACTGGTCACCTGATTTCTGGTATTATTCCAGAACGATACTTCTATAGTACATTTTGATCATGTCACTATGGTCACTGCACCTCCTTGGAAACCTCCAAAACCTTTCACTGACTCTCCATTGCTTACAGAACAAAGACCAAGTGACGTAGTGTGGTATTCAACAAGGCTTCTACGTTTGAGCCCCAACCTACCAGGCTAGTCTTACTTATGTTCTCATATCCTAAATTCCTGTTAGTGGGGCAAGCTCTAAGATTTGACATCTACTTCTTGGTCTGGAATTCATTTCTCCCTATCAGAACCCTCCCTACCCTTCAAGACTCAGATAAAATGGCACCTGCTACATGAGTCTTCCTTGATTCTCCCACCTGAAATGCTTTCTCCCTACTCCTGGTACTTCCATGAACTTCTCCCCCTGACACTTGTCACCTTTTACTTTGTATTGCAGTAGCTTGTATGCATACTCTAGTTCTTCCAAATTGCAAACCCCATGGTCAAGGACGGTGTCATTGAATTTGGTACCCCTTTCAATGCCTAGCATAGTCCCTTACGTAAAGTTACTTAACAAAGTATTTGTTAAATCCATTAATCTGTAAGTGGTGAGTTTAGTCAACAACTTTTGTGTATAGTTAAATAGTTTCAACTTCAACCTTTTTCAATTTGGGAACATTTTGTTCAGAAATTATATTACTTATTTCTCATATGCTCATATTCCCAGTCCAGAGGTTAATTCACACAGAAAAGAGGTTTCCTTATAAACTCAAGTGTGCTATACTCCAGATAACCGTGTAGTGCCTACTTGGCATTTTTCATAACAATTAGTTCTTTTGTGTTCCCTGTGAGGCAGGGGGAGGAGAGGAAACTGGAAGGGCCAGGAACATATTCAAGGTCCCCAGCAAATGAGGACAGAGATTAGATATGGAACCTCACAGGGCTGAGGGAAGGTTTTGTGCTGTGGTTCCCTCCCCCCACCCCAGCACTGGTTCTCAGAGCAGCTGTGAATCATCCCAGAGGGTGCTAACTAGTGAACAATGAGATTTAATTAGCTTCTCACGCAGGACAGATACTGAAGAAAGATATTTTGTAGACAGGTGATTGCCCTGACAGTGTGGTCATGGAAAAGGGTCAGTTCTGGCCCAGCAATCTGGCCCTGGCCTGTTCTGGGTCCCGAGGTGACTCAGTCACTCACCTGTCTAAGCCTCGACTGCACCTTCTGAGAAGAAAAAATGTTGGACTTAGGGAACCAATAGGCCCTCTCTAGCTCTCAAACTGTGATCTGGATGCATTCATTCACTTTGTCAGTCAAATTCTGAGTGAGTGCCTCTCTTATATTTCTGGGAAATGCAAAAAAGCCCAAGCACAATTGGAGAGAGTGGAACTAACAAACCTGAAAAAAAAAAAAATTAACAACTAAGTGGAGGATAGAACAGGGTAAGCTGTTCTAGGGATAAAAATGGGGCCAACTCATGGAGAGTCTGGAGAGCAGGCTGTGAAATCTGACTTTGACACAGGGGAGGAAGAGGAAAGGGAAGGGTGGGGGGATAAAGGAATGATAAGAAGGAGGGAAAACAATGAACTTCAGACTTTGAACAAAACATCTCTCATCTTATCTGAGCCTCACAGTATGCTCAGAGCTGTGTGAGATCCAGGGACAGCAATCAGGTTGAATCTACTGGTGAATAAAATATTTCATGCCCCCCAACGATAATGCCCCACCTAAATATCTTGATGGGGGATTAATTCCAGGTCCCCTTCTGGGCCACCCAGCTCTAGTAATTTGTAGTGGCTTCACACTGTACCTCCCTAGATTCCAAGAAGATGAAAAACCTAAAATGGGAGAAATGGAATGTCTATCCAGACTTCTGATGTAAAGTTCAGGGCATCTTTCCACTACCCTGGTGTGATAGGATAAGAGTGTAGTTTCTGAAAGGTAAGTTAGGCAGCCATTTGTAAGACAGACAAGCACTGGAAGAGGAAGGGGACCGAAATGTCACCAGTTAGGAGGCGTGGCTGTTAATGAGGGCAGGAGAAGGCAGTGTGAAGAGTAGGACGCTGGTCATGGTGATAAATTCATTGTAGGAAATGAAGGAAAAACCATTTTCAGATTCCATTGATGTCTATTGAGCACTTTTTCTATTTCTAGTTATACACTCAGGCACTTTAACATGCCTGTTTAATTCAGTCTTCAGAATGACCTTGAAGAGATAAATACATTTTATAGGAGATGTTGGGAGAATTGCCATGGTCTGTGGCCAGCTAGCAGTAGGGCAGAATTTGAATCCAGGTGTCCTCACTCCAAGTCCCATGTTCTTTTCATGATATATGGATCTAGAGAAGTGGCACTTACAGAAATGGCACAGTTGGGAAGGGTGGCCCATGGAGGGGAAATATGGTGGCTTTGATTTTGGACATGCGGATATTGAGCTGTGGGGGGACATCCAATTACAGATTTTCTGTATCAATGATGCTCACGTCTTTCTTTCCATCCTGACTCACATAAAAATCAGTGACTGTCCCTGCATTACTCCCCCTGGGTCATGCTAGATTCCACCATCTCAGGCAACTGCCCCACCTAAAACCTCCCTTTATATCTATAACTGTCTTAGTCTGTTTGTGTTGCTATATAGGGATACCTGAGTTTGGGTAATTTGTAAAGAAGAAGTTGATTTGACTCACTGCTCTGCAGGCTGTACAAGAAACATGGTGCCAGATTCTGCATCTGGTCAGGACTTCAGGCTGTTTCCACTCGTGGCAGAAAGGGAAGGGCGGCCAATGTGTGCAGAGATCACATGGACAGAAAGAGAGCAAGAGAGAAGGGGAAGGTGCCAGGCTCTTTTTAACAACAAGTTCCCAGGGGAACTCTCGAAAGAACTAATAGAGCAAGAACTTACTCATTACCAAATGAGTAAGGAGAGCACCAAACCATTCATGAGGGTTCTGCCTTCATGACTCAAACCCTATGAGACCCTACCTCCAACATTGGGGATCAAATTTCAACATGAGACCTAGTGGGGTGGCCAAACAAATCATATCCAAACTATAGCAACAATTCTCCAAACTTCCGGGTTTCCAGTTCTCTCATTCCCATTACAAATGCCTTTGCCTTTTCGGAAACATCAATCCCTTGATCTTTCTATGTTCTCCGAATCTTTTCTTAGTTCCTCCAGGTTTCTACATCTCCCCAGATGACTCTAGTTGCCTTAGCTCATCATCCAAATTCTGCTGTTACCTTTAATTCTCCAGCACTCCATCCCTCCACAACATCTCTCAAATGACACCCCACGACTGGCTTGATGTTACAATCTGCCTTCACCTTTACTTAGTTGCCAGAGGAAACTTTGTCGATCTTTCAGAGAACACTCACAGATCTATGATCTCCAACCTCATTTGGGCCCCAAGTACCCTCGATTCTTCCCCTGCCCAGTATCTCTTTCTCTCTCATTGATTTCTATTGACGGAGAAATTCTGAGATCTTCGTGCCAGCTCTCCCCATCACCCTCCTCCCTACAAGTGCAGCAACATCCACACACTTCCTTACTACTCTCCCTGCCCCAGCATAGAAGCCTCCACCCCTCCTGCCCAAGGCCAGGCCCCACCCTCTTCCACTGCCCTTGGGACTCTCTGCCCCTGAACACCCCTGTGTGTCCTTTCACTTCCTCTGCCAGCTCCTTTCTTTCGGCTTCTCTACATGCTCCAACCTCTTCAGCTCCTAACTTTTCCTTCTCTGCTTCTCCAAACTTCTCAAAAGAAAGTCAGCCTTGACTTCTTCACCTCACACCGGAGCCGCTGCCGTCTGACTTTCACTTCCAACTAGCTTTTGCAACTAAGTCCCTATGATCAAAAATGCCTTCCTAAGGGACACATCTAATTTTTATCTTCCTGGATCTCTCTGCTCCTTTTTAAAAGTTTTATATTTTTAGTTCTGGTGAAATACACATATCATAAAATTTACCGTCTGAACCATTTTAAGCATATAGTTTGGTAGTGTTAAATAATATATATCCATATTGTTGTGCAACCATCTTCCCAAAGTGGAATTCTGCACCCATTAAACAACTCCCCACTCCCCCTCCCCCCAGCCCTGCCAACCACCATTCTTCTTTCTGTGTCTATGAACTTGACTATTCTAGATACTTCATATAAGTGGAATCACACAGTATTTGTCTTTTGTATCTGGCATTTTTCACTTATCATAATATCCTGAAGTTTCATCCATGTTGTGACATATATTAGACTTTCCTTCCTCTTTTTTCTTCTTTTTTTTTCTTTCTTCATGTGTCCAAGGCATGAACTGGTCATGGGCACAGACCAAAAGCTAAGCTGGGATAGAAAAGGGGTTGCTTTGTCCCTGGCTGATATGAGATGGGCACCACTCCTTCCTTTTTTAAGGCTTAATAATATCCCATTGCATAGACAGGCCATACTTTGTTCATTCATTCATCTACTGATGGACATTTGGGTTGCTTCCACTTGTTGGCTGGGGAATAACGGTGAAATAAACATGGGTATAAAATATTTCTTGAGGACTCTGCTTTCATTTCTTTTGAATGTATATCTGAAAGAGGTATTACTGATCTTCTCCATTTTTTTTTTTTTTTATTTTAAAACTAGACCTGGAATTTAGTCTGCTCCATTTTTAAAAGGCCATTATTTCCTCCTTCCTGAAGCTCCTTGCTACACTGTCTCCATGAGACATGGTCCTCATTCTCACCTCCAGTTCTCTTGGTACCCTTCTTACCCTTCCATCTCCTTTGCAGGCTCTTCCTCTACCTGTCATAGGGATCTGAGTCAGTCAGGGTCCAACCAGAAAAACAGAAGTTGTCTTGTAAAGAGAGGGTGTTTGACACAGGGACTTGACCATATAGACATTGGAGAGCTGAAAGAATATACAGGGGAGTATTAAGGTAGCCCAGATCAGCAACTGCAGGAAGCCACTCCTACCCCTAGGTCTGGGAAACAAAGAGGTGAGGTTCACCCCCACCTCTAAGAGGTGACTAGAAGCTCTCAGAGATGCCCTCCCTGTTACTGCATAGCTGGACCTTGGCCTTGTGTTAGTCAGGGTTCTCCAGAGAAACAGAACCAATAGGATTTATTAATACATAGGTAGATACTTAAGATGGGACTTACTGGCTCATAAGATTATGGAGGCAGAGAAGTCTCACAATGTGCCACCTGCAAGATGGAGAACCAGGAAAATCAGTCTGCAGCCCAAGGCCTGAGAAGCTGGGGCAGGGAGCCATGGGGATGCTGGTGTAAGTCCCTGAGTCTGAAGGCCTAAGGTTCAGGGACTCCAAAGAGAACAGAAGATGGACATCCAAGGGCAGAAGATAGATGTCCCCACTCAAGTAGAGAACAAACTTGCCCTTCCTCCACCATTTTGTTCAATTTAGACCCTCAGTGGATTAGATGATGCCTGCGCACACTGGTGAGAACAAGTCTTCTTTACTGAGCCTACTGACTGAATGCTAATCTTTTCCTGAAACACCTCACAGAAATAATGGGAGACTGTAAACCTCAGCCATAGCCTCAAAGAGAGAGTCTAGAAGGGTGGACTTGGAGCCAAGAGGCAATACACAGATGACCAGCCTGGGACTTTGTCCTGGGTCCACCAATCTTCTCACCAAACTCACTTCCTAGAAGGGGTCTCAGTTTTCTAAGAGTAAACTCTCATAGCTCCAGCCACTACCTATGCGCCTGTGACATCCAAATCCACCCATCCTCTGCAGACTTCTCTACTAAACTTCAGACATCTTTATTTCCCCCAGTTGCCCACTGAGAATGTCCACCCTAATGGTTGGAATTAAATGAGCTACAGGCTGGACTTGTCATCTTGCCTCCTCAACCTGCTTCCACTCCTCTGGTCTCTGTCTCAGTTGGTGGCATCACCTCTGCGATTAGCCAATCCTGAAACTGGGGTCCTCCTCAACCTCACTGGCTCCTTTGCTTCCCGAATCTCTCTCCGGTCCCTTCCCTCTGCTCCATCACCACACCACTTTCAGTTCGCCTGTGGGTTAGGAGCTCCCACAACCTCCTAATGTCCTGTTGGCCTCTCTTCTTGCTCCCATGAAGCTCACACAGCTGCCCAAGTGCTTGCTCCAAATCCAAACCTGGGTCTGCCACTCTCTTGCTTACAACCCTTCAGTAGCTCCCTACTGTCCTACTCTCATTTGGCCGTCACCTTCTCTCCAGCATTCTCTCTTGCTTTCCTACTTGTCCCTTCTTCAGAAATTCCAAATTTCTCTAACCAAACTGATTCCCACATTCTATTACCCCTACCTGGGAAACCTCCCCTCCTCTAAACTCTTTCTGAGCTAACCCTACTCACTCTTTAAAACTCACATCAGGGGTCCCCAGAAAATCTTCTCCAACACTCATAGAGGATACTCGAGTCACAAGGTGTGACAAGGAGTACAGAGTGATGTCTCCACCCCTGCAAACACAGGTCTCCAGGCTGTTCCCCACCGTGCCCAGAGCCCCAGCCACTGCTAGACTCCCTCGTGGCCCATTCCTGCAGCCCGACCACATGACACATCCCAGCACTTCTGGACCCTTGTTCTCCTCCACCTTCTTATACAAGCAGCTTTTCCTATGAGCTTTCATATCTACACCTCTCCCTCACCCCCAACATCCAATCTCTAGGCCCTCTGGCCTCTCAAATCTGTCCACTTTTCCCCATCTCTGCTGCTCCACCCAAAACCAAGCCATCCTTGCCCCTCATCCAGAAGGATGCAATAGCTTGTGCTCTCACTGGCTCCTGTCCTTCTCCAATCCATTATCCCCCTGTAGCCAGACCTTTTCTGCATGGACATGTGATCCTGTCAACTACCTATTTAAAAACTAAGACTATTTTTTAAAAATAAGTCTGTAGTCCCAGCTACTCAGGAGGCTGGGGTGGGAGGATTGTTTGAGCCCTGGAGTTTGAGTCTACCTTGGGTGGCATAGTGAGACCCCATCTCTAAACAAACAAACAAATGTGGGAGTATTGGCCTTTGTTTTTAAGATAAAGACCATGTTATTTGACTACAAGACCCTGCAAACCACCCTTGGCCTGGTGCTCTCACTTCACCATCTTAGAATCAGTCAGTACTTTGCCGACTTCTACTTCCTTAGAGCCATTGTACACCCTAACTACTCTTTCCTCTTTGCCTAACTAATTTGTACTCAGACTTCAGGCCTCGGTGTAAATGTCATCTCCTCAGGAAAACCTTCACTCATTCCTAAGCCAGATTAACTCTCCCCATTACACACTCCTTGGTGCTCATCTCTCTGTAGCAGTTATCACAATTATAAAATCGTATGAATCGTTTAATGTCTTGTGTCTCTCACTTGGTAGACTGTAAGCTCCATGAAGGCAAGAACCAGGCCTGTCTTGTTCACTCTTGCAGTTTTAGTGCCTGGCTTGGTGACTGGCATATAGCAGGTCCTTGCTAGTGTTTGTTGAATTAATGATTTCTCCACCCCCATCCCAGGTGGGTTAGATGTCTCTTCTCTATGTCCTCATTATACATACACTGGGACACTTATCTCTATCTTTGCACTGACATTATAAGTATCTGTAGATGTGTCTGCCTGCTACCTCTATTCACCTCTCAGTCCATCACCTGCCACACCCTTCACCACCTGAGAGCTCTGTCATGGTGGGGCCATCATATGAAACCAAGTAGGCATTCCAAAAGTGTTTGCTCAATGAATGGTGCCAACTGGGAGAAAAGACTAGATGAAAAGTGAAAACCCACCATGCAGCCCCCAGGTGTGGGAGTCATCTCGATGGAGTTCAGTAGAAGAGCTGAACCTTGGGGATCACCCATAATTTTGAAGCAGGAGGAAGAGGACATGGCCAAGGTGAGCCGGGAGATCTGGAAGAGCACCGTGCCACAGACGCCAAAGGAAGTGTTTCAAGAAGGAAGGGGAGATTAGTTGGGTCAAATCTTGCTGAAAGAATAAGGAAGTTGAAGACTGAGAAAAGGTTTGAATTTCACCAAAAAAGAGTCACTCTTACACAGTTTTAATAAAGTCGTGGAGATAGAAGCCAGATGGTCTGAGCTGCAGAAGGGACTGATTTCACAGGTGGGAGCAGACCGGTGGGCTGCCTGTTGAAATGGCAATAGAGAAGGGAGTGAAACTCCCCCATTTGGATAGAGCAAAATGAGCTCCAGAATGTTCTCTTTGTCACATTTTCTTTTCACTTCTCCTTTCTGCCCCAATAAATACAGAATGGGCTGAGAGTCATGGGATCTGTGACCAGAGCACAGTTCCATTTCCCTTTCCTCACTGTTGGCATCATGTGTTTTGAATATTATTTTCACAACTGGATTGAAATAAAATCTTATGCCTTCCCACAGCCTTACACAAAGATGACCGTTGCCACACATGCCTATTCAGAGAATGTTAGTGAAATACAAAAATATAAAGAAGTCATTTATCTTCACAAAAGAAGCCAAAATGTATTTTTCTACCAAAAAAATAGTTGTAAACTGTTGTGGGGATTTTTATTTGTTTGTTTGTTTGTTTTTTAGAGACGGGGTCTCACTCTGTTACCAAGGCTGAAGTGCAGTGGCCCAATGTAACCTCAAATTCCTGGGTTCAAGCAATCCACCCACCTCAGCCTTTCAAGCAGCTAGGACTATAGGTATGAGCTATCACATCTGGCTAATTTTTTACAATTTTTTTGTAGAAATGGGGTCTCACTTTGTTGCCCAGGCTGGTCTTAAACTCTTGGCTTCAAGTGATCCTCCTGTCTCAGCCTCCCAAAGTGCTGGAATTATAGGCATGAGTCACCACACCCAGCCTATACTTTTATTTAATGCACTATAAAGCAGCATATATATTATTACATCACAAATTTGGGATTCAAAAATTATATTGGAAATTTTATTTTATTACAACTGGATTCTGTAGTTATTCTATGTATTTTTTATGTATTTAAGAAACCATTCTGAGAAGTGTGTAGGCTTTGCCAGACTGCCAATGGTGTCCATCACACACAAAAATATCGAGAACCCCTGATTAGATATTGTATGAACAAAGTTCATGGTTCATCATTTTTAGTTGTAGGCAGGAAGATATGAACAAGAGCTACTATAAGCACCATTTAGTGCCCTTAATAAGTTGGAATCTAGATATACTTTTTGCAAAGTAGTGTTATTTAGCAATAATCATGTTCTATGCAGTCTAATTTTAGTACAATGTTGGCTTTGCAATCTAAGTACAATTTTGGTTCTTGCAATTTTTTTTCCCCAGACCTCAGTCATAGACTTTGCCTCCATCCTATTTAGTGCAAACTTTCTACCTGGTACTTTGTTCGTTACTACACACCTAGTGAATAGTAAAATACTATTGTACTATTCATGGTTTAAGCATAACATGACATATAGTTCAAATGCAAGGAAGGAAAGATATTCATCTTCCCTTTAGATGCCTGTTAATCCAGAATGTTTCCACTTAGTTGCTGGGGCTGGTGCAGACCCCCAGATGACCAAGTTCCAAGATGAACAACTGAAATTGAGTAAAACCTCCCGGGAGGTCCTGGGGTCCTCCAGACATTTCTAAGGTAACCGATGGCCGTGGGAAGAACATTTGGAAGAATCCCCAGTGCAGGAGTGCAGTTTAGTTAAGGAGGTAATTCAATTCAGAAAGCATTTTAGAATGATATCAAGTCTAAAGTCAAAAATTATCAGAAAGGAAGGCACACCTAGGAGATTTCTTTTGTGGTTAGACCACATCTTGTTGATGTAAAATATATGAAATAGTCAATGTAAAGTGTAAAAACTGTTTTTAGGATTCTGTATCCCATGCACCAAAGAACCCACCATTTGTTACTTTGTAGGAAAAGATATTGGACAATCAAACCCAATTTATTGATTTTGGTGCCCTTAAATTACTATTATCTGTTGTAGCTGCTCCCTTGGCCAGAGGAATCTTTTACATTTTATAGAAAAATGTCCCTGTACTGCCCCCAAGAGATAGAATCTCAGAGGTAGCTTTTGAAACTCATGTAGTCTAAGAACTATGAAGCCTGCAGGGTCTATTAAAGACACTTATATAGAGTTATGTTCATGATACCAAGGAACACTATTTGATCAAGGCAAACGTTCCTGGGATTTTTTTCCCCAGACATCAGCCAGACACTGTATCCATCCTATTTGGTGCAAGCTTTCTATGTGGTGCTTAGTTCATTACTACAGATATAGGGAATGAACAATAAAATTGTAATTTTCATAGTTTAAGAATAGCATACTCTGGGGTAGGAAGGAAATGAACGACTATGTGTTTGCCTTGTCACAGGAACTTGCTTTGTCACCTAGGCTATGGTGCAGTGGCGTCATCACAGCTCACTGCAACTTCACACTTCTGGGCTCAAGCAATCCTCCTGCCTCAGCCTCCTGAGTAGCTGGGGCTACAGTCATGTGCCACCATGCCTACCTAATTTTTCTATTTTTTTATAGAGACAGGGGTCTCACTCTTGCTCAGGCTAGTCTCCAACTCCTGGCCTCAAGCAACCCTCCCACCTCAGTCTCCGAAAATGCTAGGATTACAGGCGTGAGCCACTGCACCCGTCTGACACAGGCAGATTTCGAAGGTAAAGAAAGTATCACAGGCTTTTCATTATCCCATATCTAGAATTAAAAATCTATTTTCAGCAATGTGAGTTCACAGAATCTAGAACTTCAGAGGTCCTCCATGCTTCCCAAATGTGACTGTGACCTGGGCATGTTGTCACAGTGCAGATTAGGATGAAGTGAGTCTGGGGTGGGTTTTTCTAACAAGTGCCCTGGTGATGCCAGTGTTTCTGCTCCAGAAATCCTCTTGTTAAGACTTATAGATAATGATGGAGCCAGGACTAGGATTTAAAATAAGTAACACCAAGCATCCTATGGCTCAGGGAGACTTTTAGGAGCAGCCTCAGCAAAATTAAATCATGTTTATAAAAGAAAGAGGGTTTTTCCACAATGCCATGATGCCAGCCAACTTTTGTTTTACTTCCCCCAGGTTACCTAAAGGTTTGGGAGAAAAATCAGGTGTAGTGTAATATTATCCATAAATCTCAATGTGCAATTTTTCCTTAAGTTAATAAGCCTATGATGTTAACTTCTTCACAAAAATTCCTAGGACTTTCCTTAAAATATTTTGATAATAAAAACACTGCCTATAATAGTATTAGTTTACTCTTTAGATAGTATGAAAAGTTGTATTTATTTTAATTAGTACTTTTTTGGAGGTAATTACCACCATTAGCACTTCACTGTATTTTGAGAAAACATTATTTTTTCCTAATGATAGTACTTACTTACCAAATGCTTTTATGTCTTGCTTCCTGACTAGCTGACAGGAGGTTTGTTTCTGCAGTGTCTAGCTAAAATGCACTTAGATATGCTGTTTACTTTCTCTTGTATTTTTAAAGAATTTGCATTTTTAATGATCCTAATTTATTACAGGATAATTCCCAAAGGCGTAGTCAGTATTCATTATTAATGTTTTCTATTCTAAAGCAGATGGAGTTATATAAATCCAAAGATGTGATGATCACAGTCTATCTGCTTTTACTATAGATGTGTCAACCTAAAACCAATGATCCTACTCATGTATACTCTCATTACAAAGAGAATGAGCTTCCGTAACTCTGAAACCTCAATAATATGGATTTTCCTTAAGGAAACACACCATGGTGTTTGGATGAAATAAAGCTATTCTATTTCCATAGCAACTGTTACAATGGTTTTTCCAGGAATCTTCCTTTAATTTTGAGAAACACTGATGGATCTGTGTCTGTCTTGAGATAACTGGCATATATACCTCTTTAAACTCTGCCAGTTGAAAAGTTTTACAGGGAAGTCATGTGGCCAGCTGTGCACCTGCAGACTTCCACTTTAAGGCTCCTCCCACTTCACAGGTAAACATGCCAAACTGAAGAAAAAGCCCCAAATAGCAGCCTCAACTCCAAACAGTACAGAACTCACACAAACTGATCCACACCCATGCCTTTCCCTGTTCAGTGACCAAGCCCAACACCTATTTCCTCCTTCTGGTTTCCTGTTGATTTGGGCCTTGGCACCTTGTTTTACCTGATCCCCTGTCTTGCAATCCATCTTTCTTCTAAGAAGACCTCGTGTATTCTTTCTGGGCTTGGCATTGTTTGTATTGTCTGCAGGACTATTTGACAGCTCTGACAAGGCTTGGTGAGCTACATTCCGGGCAACCAAGAATGTGCCAAGAATGGTTTCCTCCTTTTTCTTGGAGGATCCAGTGTAGGTCGCCAAGGAAGAAGGAAGATATTAAGTTCACAACAGAGTTCCAATGGGCATTTACTCCAAAAGATACAGCAATGCACAATGTTAGTTGTTTATTTTATATATTTATTGGGGTAGATATAAAATTCATGCAGTGAGGTGTGCACACAAATTTCAAGCATAATGAATTTTTACATATGTACATACCTGTGTAGCCATTGCCCAGACTAAGATATAGAACATTTTCAACCCCCAGAAGTCTCCTTTATGTCTCTTGTCAGCCAGCCCCTTAAAGGTAACCACTTTAGTTACTATCATCACAAATATTTCCTTAAAAGCTAAGTTCTTAAAGCTCATCAAATCAGTTGTTTCTGTGCTCATAACAACAGTAAAATGTTGTAATGGTTATTTCTCATTCACAATAAATTTACTTTTCAAGTCTTATTATAAGCACTATTTAAGTAATAAATTATCTGCTTACTCCCAGGAAAATTGAAATTAAGAACTACACATGGCCTGTCCCTAATTTCAAGGGTTGATTTTTTAATCCTGTAAGGGGATGAAGCCTTTGGAGCCAGCTGGGCTTCCGAATTTAGAAACTTTTGCATTTGGGAAAACTTATAAGGAGCATATACTGTATGTTATATGATAATATATGGGGCAGAGCCTCATAAACACATTCACATTTCTGAAGAGGAATAAATATTTACATTGGGGGAGGAAAAGACTATAGATAGCCTTGTGACAAATTCTCACTTGTCACCAAATAAGTTTTGGCACCACCAAAATTAAAAAAAAAACATTTTGGATTTTGGAATTATGGATAATAGTTTGTGGACCTGTGGTAAATAATATATTATTGAAGGAACTTAAGGAACTTTTCTTCTTAAGTAAAGGCCCACTCTAATGTCATGGTCTCCATAAAGTTTTCTGAGGTAATTCGATTTTAAGAAGTGATACTTCTTTTGAGCTATTATAGCACTTTGAGCTTATTCTTCACGTAGTACCTTTTAAAAAAAAGCTTTCAGTAAAGAAATGTTCAATTAAACAAAAAAGCAAAAAATGTAGTATAATAAACCCCTATATAGACATCATCCAATCATAACAATCTTATTTCAAACTTCATGGTTGTATTACTTCACCCATAAATATTTGATAACACACTGCTTTTTATTATACTTATATGAGTAAATGCTTTGTTTCCATATTACAATGTAGAATCCTTGAGGGCAAATGTATCTTTTTCATTCCTACTTCCCAATTAGCTATTCTCAGCAGGAAATTTGATACAGAAAAATAAATTATGCCCTGAGGATTGCTTGATCATGCTTGGCATCAGATAGTGGTTTTTAAACTTGAGTGTATATCCAAATCACTGGGAGAGCTTGTTAAGCAGCAAATTGTTGGCTAGGCATGATGGCTCACACCTATAATCTCAGTACTTTGGAAGGCTGAGGTGAAAGGATCACTCGAGTCCAGGTGTTGGAGACCAGCCTGTGCAACAGACCTCATCTCTACAAAAAATAAAAAATTTAGCTGGCCATAATGGGACATGCCAGTAGTCCCAGCTACTCGGGAGGCTGAGGCAGGAGGCTCCTTTGGGCCCAGCAGTT
>VSMD01057985.1:0-20259 GCA_008750895.1 Mirza zaza | reverse complement strand
AGCTTGCTGGAAACTCACAGTCTCAGGCGCTGCCCCAAACCTGCTGAAGCAGAATCCACATTTTAGCAAGATCCCCAGATGATTAGTTTGTTCAAACATTTTCTGTAAATGGCTGGGTAATATTTTAGACTTTGTATGGGCCGTATGACCTCTGCTGAGTCTTGTCAATTCTGTCATTATAGCCCCACAGCAGCTATAGGTAATATGTAAACGAAGGCACACGGCAGTGTTCCAGTGAAACTTCACGTACGAGACAGGTGGTGGCCAGACTCAGCCGTGGTTTCCTGAGCCCTGATCTAATGCATCATGAAGAGCTCTTGGAATCACAGCACTTCCTGAACTCTTTATTTCAGTTAACTACAGACGTACACTCTAATCCATAATTAAGCTTGAAATAGGATTAGGGAGGGAGCAGTAGCATATTCCTAAATTTACCAGAAAATCTCCCAAAAAAGCTTTACCCTTTAGAAATAAAACTTAGATGCCCCTCAAAGCCTATTTTTATTATGCCATTTCTTTTTACTTTGTTGTCTTGTCATTGAAAAAGTCATGTAACCATGTTACCAAGAAGTTGAAACAGATAAATTTGAAACTTGCCCCGGGAATCTTGTCAGAAAGGACAGGACACCCAGAGGGACACCAGGAGGGGAGCCAGAGCCTCGTGTCTCACCAAGGCTGTGGGAACTGGGTCATCTGACAAATGATTTCTGGAAGGAGGATGTTCAGCCTGGAAAAAGGGAGGCTGCGGGCTGACCTGAGAGCTGTCTCAAAAATCTTTTAAAAAGTATGTTTCATTGTTTCAGGGCAGAAGCCAGATCAATAGGCCTAAGTGAAATACAGGTAAATTTGAATCAGTGAGGGAAAGAACTTTCTAGCAGCTAGAGCTGCCCAGCAGTGGAAGGGGCTTCCTTGAAACGAAGCAGGTGCCCACCACTGGACATGTCCAGCTAGAGGACCCCTGCTGGAAGTCCCACTATCATGTGGGAATTGGACTAGGTACCTTAGGCCAATAATAACAACAACAATAATAATTTCCATTGACAATATCCGCCATATGTCAGGGTCTGTACTAAGTACTTTGCATACAGTTTTTTACTGAATCCTCCCTAAAACATTAGTGTAGATATTGATACTACCCTCTCATAGGTAAGGAGAGCCAGGATCAGAGAGGTAAAGTGACTTAATTAAAGTCACACCATTGCTCAAAGGCAGAGACCGGATTGGAGCTCAGATCTGATGATCCCACAAGCTCACACTGCGTTTCAGTAAAGCCTCTGCTTTTTCTCTCCTGGCAGGTGCTACATGAACCCCTAATCGACGAGGACCCCGTGTTCATTGCCACGTGCACAGAGCGGGAGCTGCGCAAGAGGAAAAAGCGGAAATTCAGCCTCTGGGTCCGACAGTGCTCTTCCACTGGCTTCATCATCCAGGTGAGCCCTGGGCCCAGGGAAGACAATCAGAGGACCTCGGGCTCATTCGGTGACCAAGAACTAGGTCACTTGGCTTTTTCCCTGTGTGTCAAAGTCCACCCAGATGTGCCAGCGGAGCCTGGGGCTGGGCTGCCCCCCTGCCCTGAGGCAGCAGGGTAGCCAGCCCTGGAGAGGCCACTGCTGTGATCAGCTGTGTCCCCTGCATGTTCCTTCTCCACTCTCCAGCACATCTGGGTAAATGACTCCTCAAGGCTCAGGCCCTAGCAGTGTTGTCCAGAGACGTCACCCAAACAGTGGGTCATAGAAGTGACTCTCGTCTCCCTGGAGGCTGTCCCTCAAAACCGTGGACTCTGGCTTTGAGATTTGTGGCCTGGAAATCCCTCCCCACACCCTACCCCTGCCAGGAGTCTACCCTACCTTCCAGTTTCCAGGATGCTTTCTTCCCGGGCCACTAACAGCCAGCTATGAAAAGCACCTTCCGTTTAAACAAAAGTGTGTGACGTAGTGGTATGAACCTGTCCCACAAACATAAATAAGGATATCCCTTTTATTTACATTATATTTTTAAAATTTCATTTTATTTCATTTGGTGGGATTTTATCTGAATTGAAAATTTCAAGTCTTAAACTAATATGCAGTCCATTATCCACCTTGGGTTTTACCTATTAAAGTCAGCATGAGTAAAAAAGGTAAAACCTACATGTAAAAAACATTACTACGTTAAATTTGCAAATATGATACCCTCATAAAAGAAATAAATATTTCAATTAATATACCAAACAGAGGAGAAGGATGTTTGTTTAAAAGGTGATTGTCTGCACAATGATATTTACTTGCTGCATATCTGTAAACAAATTTTGTCCAGTAATTCTATTAAAAACTTTGATTTCCTCTTCTGTTAAAAAAAAAAAAAAAGAAAGAAAGAAGAGAAATGCGACTTCCCCAGAGCATGTGCCTGAGTCCTTGGCCCTCTGAGCGGCCGTGGCAGACGTGGACCACAGGTGTGGCGGACATGGGCAACGTGTCTTAGAAGAGGTCGCCAAGCTCTGCCCTGGGAAAAGCATCAGATATTGAGCTGCCGGGAGCAGTAGGGTACACGAAAAGAGAGGGTGGGGACATGAAAACCAGAGTGTGGCACCTAGGTGACACCTCTCTGCCCGAGCTGGTTTTTCACGCGTGCTGCTCAGGGACGCCTGCTCCCACGGGACAGGCTGGCCAGCACTGTGGTGACATCCGACCCCACTCACTGCTCCTGCTTGGCAGCCAGGGACCGAAGGTGCAGGGTTTTTGCTCTTCGTTCTTCCCCGAGCCAGAGAAGGAGTCGCAGGAAGAGCGTCTGCTCACCGCGTCGGAGCACGGCAGGGACGTGACGCTCCAGGTTTACCTGCCCTCGGCGGCTCCGTCCCAGCAGCCCCTGCGGCTCTGCTTGTGCATAGGCTTTGGGGAGTTGCCAGAATGGAGTTCGCCCGCTCCTGGATGTACAGCCTGGACCCTGGCATCCTCCGGGGGCCTCTGCCACTTCCATGGCATCCTTTGCAGTGTATCCGTAGGGTACAAGTGTGCCAGTTCGTTTCATATAAGCCCTCCCCAGGCACATGCGTTCGTTCTTTCAGTGAATATTAACGGCGAGTAGCTGGAAATCATGCCTGTTCCCTGACAAGGCCACAAGTCTCTCTTTCAGTACGGGTCCTTTCCCTCTTTTATAAAACCGATAAAACCCCCATCTATGAGAAGCTTGGATTACTGGCATCTGGAAGTTTCCTTTTACTTCTAAAGCTCTGCAATTCTAGGCAGCTTTGCGGTGGATGAGGGTTTGTTTTTAGGAGCTAGAATTGAAGCCAGCAGCTCCCAGTCAGAGCAGTCCAGCGGGGAAGGGGGGAGCAGTTCCCCTCCAGTGACAGGGCTGAGCAGAGCTCTCTCAGCCTCCCCTTCCCATCTCTCTGCTCCTGGGCGCACAGCAGGGAAGGGACATCTCTGCCTGTGAGGAGTCACGTGGCCTGGGCACGGCTGTCTTTTTAGTGTCATGACCCTTCCTCTCGGTTCTCCAGCTGCTGATCCTGATTTGACAGCTTTGGAAGGTCCGCAGCCGGGGCAGGTGCAGCCGTCACACCCCGAGCTCTCACACCTCCGGCTCTTCCCTTTGCACCACAGCCTGGGGAGATGCCAGAGTCGGTGGCATTCAGCCCCATTTCCCACGGAAGGCAGCTTAGGCTCGCAGAGGTTACCTGCAACATAGCGAGACCCTGACTCATAAAAGAATAATAATTTTCAAAAGAACCCCAAAATATTTCAGTTTCAATATTTTTATAGATTTAATGCTCTTGAATTCATTTGCAGGGAAATGTTAGAATCGCCGCTTAATGCTGCTTCTCCCCGGAGCCCTGTTGCCTCTTCCTCCTCGGCCCCCCCCCAGCACATCAGCAGCGCCAGCTCCTGCCACTGCTTCCTGGTGGACATGGCCATCCCCCCCCCCCATTGCTCCAGATCTTGGTGTCCCCCACTTGGTGTCCTTGGTGTAGAAACTGGAGGGATGGGATTAGTTACCCAGAGAGGTCCCTGCTGTTGCAGGAGTCCGTGGCTCTCTTTGTAAGTGTCACACTGGAGTTGCATACACAAGGATGTTTTCACGAGTGTAGTTTCTCAGATATGTTGAGCTCTTCTGAAGGACTTTCCACTGGGGAAGTGCAGCCACTGGCTGGCTGTGTCCACGGCCCTTTGCCGTTCCGCTGTGCTGCTCACTGGTGGCGGCGTCTGCCCCACTCCTCCCAGTATGGAGATTGCCCGTATGTTGTGCCTTGGCCAAGTGATGCAGGGGTGCATGAAGGTTGAAGGGTCACCTGTATGATTATCCTTCGGTTTCACGACCTTGGCCCCGAGAAGATGCCCAGGCAACATCACCTGAGTTCTGAAAACCCAAGAGCTTAGGAAAAAGTTAGATATTTTGTGGTTGTTTGGTATGTGCCATAACTGACCCGGGGGCCTACTGTACGGTCTGCATAGCTGACCAGATAACTTTCTCCCAGTTACTCTCCGTTGCAGACCAGGAAGGCGTGGTGGTGAGTTTCAGGAGGGACCAAGGTCTTGTTTCGGGTTTGTGGCTCCATCCTGCCAAGACTCTAAACCTGTGACTGGCCCCGACTGTGTTCTTGTGAGGTAGGGCCAGAGTGACGATTAGCTCCACATGGAAGATTCTAGATCAAGGGGTAAGGGAGAAAAAGAAATTCCAAATTGGTTGGTGGTCACAGAAAAGGTCAGCAGGAAAGTTGAGCAGGAGCTCAGTACAGCCTGTTCGTGTTACCTACTGCTCAGATGGGGGTGAATATATCCCACCAAGGCATGTGGGAGAGGAAACGGCAAACTGACAGCTGGACAGAGAGAACGTTGACGATGGTGTTTAGGAGAACTCCAGTATAGTAGCCGGGCACGAGGACCCACGCCTGTAGTCCCAGCTACTCAGGAGGCTGAGGCTTGAGCCCAGGAGTTTGAGCAAGCCTGGGCAAGACAGCAAGACCCTGTCTCATTTAAAAAGAAATTTAGAAAAGAAGAACTCCAGTATATTTCAATATTTGTATATGTTTAATGCTTTTGAATTCATGTCAAGGGAAATCTTAGAATAAGATGAAAGTGGCTCAAAATCTTTTGTGATTTAACTAAGAGAACTTAGGGACGTATGTGGTCAGATGGACGTGGGGGGAAGAGATTAACTGTTATTCTAAAAATTAAAGAGGTTAATATCTTCCATTTCTGAGAATGCAAGAAGTAAGGAGTAAGAGGTTTCAAGGAGAAAAGTAATCAGACGAGAGGATTGAGAGCTGCAGAGCGGGAGTCAGATGCTCCCATAAATACATTCCAGTCGGAAAAGTGGCACTGCCTCATCTGTCCTCACACTCCTTGCCAAGTCTCCTTCCAGCAATCCCTTAACGGCAGCACCGGCTCGGATTCAGATTGGTGACCTCGCCTCCCACTGCAGGGCTCTCCTGCAGACTGCTTCCCTTAAAAGTCTTTGGGTCCAAAACGTGTATCCTGCTGTTTCACCATGCACCAAACTCTTGAAAATGGATCAAAAATAGGCACAGGTGCCAAGCTGTGCCCAAGGCCTACGGGAGCTATCAGACGAGGCCGTGCACGTTACTCCGTGAAGTAGAATACTACTAGTATGCTACTGTGTAGGACCAGGCCTCGGGGCTTTGACAGTCTGGTCACTCGATATGAGGAATGGTGGAGACTGGCGTATGGATTGTATATTGTGGGGAATATCCTGTCCTCCAGGAACATGGCTTTTTTTTTTTTTTGGTAATAAAATACATACAACATAAAATTTTCCATTTTCACTATTGAGTGTACAATTCAGTGGCATAAGTACATCCTTCACATTGTTGTGCAGCCATCACCTCCATCCATCTCCAGAATGTCTTCATCATCCCCCTCTACCCCCCAGCAGATAGGAGCGTACCCCTCAGCTGGGGGATGACACACTAACACCTGGGGACAGTCAGTGTCCCAGGAATGAAGGCACCTGCTAGAGATGCTAGCCGTGTGGCGGGAGCCTATAGTCGCGCAGACTCACCAGGCAGCACTGGAGGGTGCGTGCAGGTTGCTGGGCCTCCTGATCAGTGGCTGAGTGGGAGCCGTGGCGCACGGCCGCTGCCAGCACTACAGGAGAGAATCGCACCACATACTGCCAGCCAAGGGGGAAAAGAAGTCAAAATTCAAAAAGTACTGTTTCAAAAAATGCATATCACTTTTACCCTATCGTGAAGTCAAAAAATTGTAAGTCAACCATCGTCAAGTTGGGGACCGTTGGTACTTGTTCTGTGTCACAGGCCGGCTAAGAGCTGACCCCAACCCCAACACACCTGCCAGCCCTTTGCCCTGTTTGCAGAGGGGGGTGAGCAGGGGAGCCAGCCAAGGTTCCACTCTGATCCCCTCATCTGTGGGCTCCCCTGCAAGCAGAAGAGGACTAAAAGGAGAGATTTATACAAAGGACGAAACGTCTGGTGTTGGGGACAAGTCACGTAATTGGGCGGTTGCCATTCCTTAGTTCGAGATGTCAAGGTTGCTCATCCTAGAAGCCTTGTGACCTTTCTGTGGGCCGAACAGGGACCGTCTGCTGTTCAGGCTCTACAATGTCAAGAAGGTGGAGAAGCCAGTGGGAAAAATTGGCCAACGGGTTAGTTGGCGTTCTATTGACGTTCGGTGATTAACGGAACCCTGCGACTCTCTGGGGGAGAAGACAAAGGTCCACTAATTTATAAAAATGGTCTAAAGAGCAGATTTCTCCTGTTGGATCGTGCTGGGCGAGGCGCCTGTCTCTGCAACATGAGACCTAGAGTTTCCAGCGAGGGCTGGCAGGCAGGCGGCACTGAGAAGGGGCTGGCAGAGGAACAGATGCCAGGGAAGCGCCCAGAGGTGACCTGTCTTCTGAGGGTTGGTGGCTGTCGTGTCCTGGAGAGGCAGAGCGGTTCTGGATGACATGCCTGCTCGGTGGAGGAGGGGCTCTGGGTTCACTGTTTGAATGGACATGCTGTGGAGTGAGTGGGCTTCACAAGGGACAACTAGAGATGGAAACTCAGCAAGGGACCCCGGCTTCCTGCACGCTGCAGGCATCGGGGACGGGCAGTGAGGGGCGCTCTGAAGGAGGTCCACGCACCCCGTGTTGCCAAACTAGCTGGTCTGGGATCCCCCTTCCTCTCTGCAGCCTGGTCTGTGCATCTTGCCAGCATCCGGCGTTCAGGAAAGGATGGTTTGGGGAGCTCTGCCGTGTGCCAGGAGCCATGCTTGCTTAAGCATCACACATGCATTATTCGATTTCCCCGCACAACGGCCTTTTGAGGTGTAGGTAGTGTCGCTGCCCCTGTTTCTCAGTGAGGAAACTGAGGCACAGAGTGGGTGACCCCCTTGCCGAGGTCATGTGTGTAGAGCGGCAGCCGTGGGGTTAAACTAGCCCCGGATGCCCTCCTGACCACGCGTCTGTGCTGTCTCCCTAACAATTTACATGAAAAGCCAAACATTTCTTTCTCATCCAACTTGACTGCTGGTAGGATAGTGTTCTAGCATCAGTTGTCACTAATTTCTCTTCTTTTGACACATCAAGGGCTGTCCGGAAAGTGTCTAGCCATTGCTGATGTAACGAGTCACATGGCAGGATACTTTCCAGACAGCCTCCTACTTTTTATGTTGAGGGAATTTGGTGAAGTTGCACGACAGGGGTTTTTCCCTCCTTATTTGACTTTTAATATATATATAAGAGTTGAAGGAAATCATTTGCTCCTGACGTATAATGAACCGGATTAGGTCTGAAAGTGAGGGTCAGAGCAGAGTTGATCGGCTAGTGTGAGTTGCGCTTATGCAGTCGGAAGCTGGGCGGGGCAGGACACTTGTCCATTTGTTTATTTGTGCAGTTCAGGGGACGCTGGTGTGAAATCCCATCCCTTCTCATCAGGTGTGGTGATGTTCCAGGTTTTCTCCAGTTCTTTATTTTAGAGAGTCAAGAGGCCACCTGTACTCTAGTGACAGCTTCGTGGAAGTATCAGCTGATGTGTCTTGATGACCTGTGAGTCCCTCAGTTACTGCAGCTGGCCCTGGTGTCTTCTTGAGAAATTGAGGGGAAAGATGAACGAAGTCCCACCTCTCAGAGTCTTGGGGCATTTCAGAAGTAGGGCTAAGATAAATGTCGTGTGTTGTGTGTGTCCCCCGGGGTATAACTACTATAATCTGTATTTCCTAAGATTCTTTCTGTCGTAGTGTCAGTATAAAATATTCAACGTTAGTAATAACATCCTGGGGCAAAGTTTAATACCATATATCAGTAAACTTTCATCCCTACTTTCCTAAATCTATGTATTTAAAAATTAAGTCATAGGAGCAAGAAAAGCTTCCTTAGGAACAGTGAAAAGCTTGGCAACCGAAAAGTACATTGTCCTGCCATGAAGTCACTTGTCACCCAAGCCTGCAGCCCAGATAGTAAAAGTATTTGTAGCAAACTCCATTTTGCTTAGTGATGGGAGATCTGTTTTAGTATGATGGTTCTCTCTGAAAATGTGTCTAGGGAGAGATCTGACTTTTTAACACATTTCGTACCGCATAGAAATCTCCTCCAGGGACTGCATGTTTTTGAGCAAACTGCACATTATTTAAATCATCATAACTACAGTGAAAAATGAGAAAACTCATGAGCGGTCCTTAAGGTGTTAAAAAGCAGAGTAGCACACTGGCAAGCAATGACACATCCAGGTGAATGGTGTTTCCCTTCAGCATTGTTTTTTGGGAGCTCTTGTAGAACACACCCAACACTGCGTCTGAATGGGAGTGTGGGTTTCCAGTGATGCTGCCTTTTCCCAAATTATTGACAGTATTCTTGGGGGTAGTCTCGAATCTGAACGCAACCCTTGGTCTGTCTTTAGCAGTCGTAGCATGGTGCATGGGTGGGTAAGACTCCATTGGAGGTTGCTCACCTACCTAAGGAAAACAAATTGCCATCTAGATCAGCTGAAGTTACTCACTCAAACCAAGACCTAGGGGTGCTGGACCCAGGTGACTATCAGACCATGCAGCACCTGTTGAGCTGAGCCTTTTCTTAGCCAGATTTGGACTGCCCTACTAACAGTTCTTTCTAAACTGTGTGCTCCTCAGCTGGGACTTTCAAGGTTACCATTTTTTGTTATTTAAATGACAGTCCTATTATATATTAACTAAAACAAACCCAACTCATTATTTTATATTAATGTATACCACAAATTTCGGACTCTCTTTGGACTCTCACTGGTGCCACTTTTTGGCCACAGCTTTCTTCTAGGTTCCCTAATAAGAGCAGGGAGGCCTTTGGCTCCAGTGACTGTTCCCTTCTCTGGTGACCTCCCAGCTGAGTGTCTGCTCCGTGGAAAGAGACTGGCTGGAGTCTGGAAAAATGCCAGTGTTCACACATGCCTGTGTGGACACATGAGGCTGAGTAACTCGAAGATGGTCCCACAATAGGACTTGCCCGAATGCCCGAGGGTCATGAGCTCTCAACTGCCTGTCATTGGCTTTAGGGAAAATGTGTTAATCTCAGGAGAGGAGAGGCTGCCCTCATTCTAAGAGTCCTCATCATCTGCAGGCATGTGCTAAGCACAGTGCACATTAACGACATCTCACCTAGATCCTACAAGTACTGCAAGTTCCAAATATGCCTATGCTGGGGTCATCCTGATGGGGAAGTTCTTTTATAATTATATTTAGTGTGTCTTCTGATTAAATTGTATTCTATGTTTAGCATCAAAAATATAAAAAGCCCAGAATATCTATAATTCCAATAAACACCTTATAATAAAGAAATAGCCACTCGAGATATAGGCAACATACATCTATAAATACACACACATTTGAACCATTTATAATCTGGCTATTTCACTTCGAAGAATACTGTGAACATTTTCTAATTTACTAAATATTTTTTCTACATCATGATTTTTTAAAAGTATACCAGATTCCATTATACCTGCATATATAATTTTAACCAGTCTCCTCTTCATTAGGTCTTTGCTAATTTTTTTCCTATTATAAAAATCTGTAGGATGGACATGGTGTAGTATATATAAATACTCTGGCACATTTCTGATTGTTATTTTGGGCTGAACTCCTAAAAGTAGAACTTATAAGTAAACTAGCATGAATGTCTTTTAAGTTTTTTAAACTTATTTTTTAATTGACAAATAAAAATTATATGTATTGTGTATAACATATTTTAAATATGTATATATTGTGAAATGGCTAAATTAAACTAATTAACATATGTGTTATATATTGTGATGAGAACACTTAAAATCTACTCTCTTTTGGCAATTTTCAAGAATACATTGTTATTGACTATAGTCAGCATGTTGTACAGTAGATTTCTTAGATTTATTCCTCTTGTCTAACTGAAATTTTGTATCCTTTGACCAACATCTTTCTCCCCCCACCTCCACCCCACTAGCCCCTGGTAAACACCATTCTATTCTCTACTTCTATGAGTTCAGTTTTTTAGAGTCCACATGGAAGTGAGTTATTACAGTATTTAGCTTTCTGTGCCTGGCTTATTTCACTTAGCTTAATGTCCTCCGGGTTCATCTGTGTTGTTGCAAATGGCAAGATTTCCTTCTTTTTAAGTGAATTGTATTCCACTGCACGTATATACACCACAGTTTCTTTATCCATTTGTTCATTGATGGACACATGGGTTGATTCCATGTCTTGGCTATTGTGAATAATGTCACAGTAAACATGGGAGCACAGACATTTCTTCCACATACCAATTTCATTTCCCAGAAGTGGGGTTGCTGGATCATATGGTGGTTCTATTTTTAATTTTTTGAGGAACTTCTGTACTGTTTTCCACAATGACCATTGTGGAAAGGTTTTCGAGGTTTTTCAAGGTTTTCGATTCACATGGCAAAATCTCCTATGGAAAGATTATACATGTTTATATCAGATTAACTCAGTGCTCATTTCCCCAAATCCCCACTAACACTGGGTGTTTGGGCAGGGAAGGTGTTGTTCACTGCTGGTCTATGTGGAAGTTCGTTGAAATCAGTCTATTTCCCAGGGAATAATATTGATATTGCCTCTGGTCTGCTGGTTTTAATGAGATGGGAGGGCACTCCATTTGTCACCTCCGGGTTTGGGGTTTTCAGGTGCATGGAAGTGCCTGGTGTGGAAGCAGTATGGCCCAGTGTGTGGGGGACAGAACTCTAAGGTACTCATGAGACTTCCGCCCGCTGATGTGCACACATGCCAATGAAGGGGTTTTGATTTTGCAAGTGTATTACAGTCCTAAATCAGTTACAGGGAAATTATCCTGTGTGGGCCCAACCTAACCAGGTAAGCCCTTAAAAAGAACGGGGCTACTCCTGGCAGAAAAGAGATTGCAAGCTCGGGAGAGATTCAGAGAAGAGTCTCCGTGGCTGGCTTTGAAGGTGGGAGGGGTCGCGTGGCAGAGGCAGTTGTCTTCCTAATACCAACGTTTTAATCTCCATCAAGAGATTCCTTCCGGGAAGTGAGGTAATATCAGGAAAAGGCACAGAGACCCAAATAAAGCACCGAAGATCTGCCAGGGTGTCTCCAAAATCGTGTGGCACTACCAAGCCGTGCCCTGGCAGAGAGCCACTTCCCCCGGAGGACACCCAGGCGTGTGTTGGGACAGGATCTGCCCTCCCAAGGGAGCAGCTGTAGAATTAGACCTTCGCTCACTTGCTCTCCTCTGCCTTAACATCAGTTGCCCATATTTTGCAAGTGAATCCCCCAAAGTCATTTGACCAAGGACAGGTGCAAGTTGATGAACTGGGTCCTCCATGTGGCCCACCGCCATGTCTCTCAGTGGAGGCGTCACTGGCGTTTTGCACAGAGCAGCCTTTCACATAGCTGGTATGAGCCTGCGGGATGGTTAGGGTTTGTAGTGACGCCCTGCGAGGGTCAGTGTGCTCAAACACAGGGACAGGCACAGGGGAGCACTATTAGCTTGTGGACTGCTGCCAGCAAAGGCACCCAGAACATTCCATGAGAACGGCTGTTCTCCCTAAAGGAGGTGCCAGTTAACCCCCACGTGGTTAATTCTTCACGGCTCCATCAGCCATCGGGAGCACCGGGAGCTTCTCGAATCTATTCCCTTTCCCGTGTCTGCCCCTCTGATGTTCGTGGGGGCAGCAGGGGACACAGAGTTTAGAAATTGCTTACTTTATGAAATTCCCCAAAAGACCCAGTTTCTTACTATGTCTAGTATGTCCTCTTCACTGGCCCCGAGCCCTCAGCTGGATTTTTAACCCTCAATCCTGTCTCCTCCGCTACACCGTGAGGTGAATCCGCCTGCTTTTTGGGGAGCACTGTACAGAACAAACAAAACAGTCTCTGTGAACACGCATTGTCAATTAAAATGCTGTGTTCGAATGGAAAGTGCACAGACAAGTGTATTCCTAACAGGTGAGCTAGGCTTTTCGTTTATAGCAAATTTAAGTCTCTCTCGTGTGTCAGAACTGGGGATTGTGTCTGCATAGACCTGGCCTGCTGGGGTCATCCCTTGTCACTGCTTGTCCTCTTCCTTCTCTGCTGTGGGCTGTCCAGATGGAAGTTTCTGGGGCTGAGTCACCAGCCACCTGAGCTTCGGGGTGTCCTTACCGGTGACCTGAGGCCTCTGTGAGTTGAGGGGACGATGGGGGTGGCTTTTCCATGAGCTCTTGCCTAACGACAGAGGCCCGTGCTTCCCAAGCTTTTGGGCTCCTGACCTGTGTGTGTCTGTTCCAGATTTACGTCCACCTGAAGGAGGGCGGGGGCCCGGACGGCCTGGACGCGCTGAAGAATAAGCCCCAGCTGCACAGCATGGTGGCCCGGAGCTTGTGCCGGAACGCGGCAGGCAAGAACTACATCATCTTCACGGGGCCCAGCATCACCAGCCTGACCCTGTTTGAAGAGTTCGAGAAGCAAGGTTTGTTGAGTGTGGAGCCAGTGGGAACAGGGCCCCCGCCTGCCTTGGGGACGTGGTGGGCAGGGTGCAAGTGTAGCGGGGCCGGCACACACCACCCGATGCCAGGCCGGGCAGCCCTGCCTTGAGGGAACAGGTGCATCTCAGCCACCCTGCATGCCAGGACCCTCTGGGCGCTAGAGATCTCAAGGTGTGTGAGTCATGGGTTCACAGCCTGGAGGATGTGTTGGCAGGAGGCCCAGTCTTGAGGGCACTTGTGTGTCCTTTGTTGTCAAGCTGCAGCCAAGCCTGAGATTCCTAGGCACAGCGCCTGGCAAGGCTCTAGGAAGTCTCCTGAACTCACCCACCATCTGTAATGTGGCCCCTTCCCAGTGGGTGGACAAGAACCGTGTGAAGACAGGGAGTGACACAGTGGCCTCGGAAAGGTCTTGGGTCCCTGGGTTCTAAGATGCTTGGTTCGTTCATTGCAAAGAGACTGGGCAGGCCCTCCATGGCTCTGGCAGAAATGGTAACTACAGAGGAGGAGGACTGGGACCAGGTCAGGGAGCCCTGTGGCAAGCTGCGTTCCCCTCTCTTTGTCCTACATCTGGGGATTTATGTCCAGTCCACGCAGGAGAAGCACAAAAAGCGCCCTGTCATCTGCAGCAGCCACTAGCATTGCAGACCTTTTGCTCAGCACAGACCTGACATCTGGCCTTAGCACCAGACCCTGCTAAACCACAGGGAGCGGACAGCTTCCGTGCTGGGGCGTCGGCAGCTGCGGTGAGGAAGCAGCCCGGGGCTCTGCGCTCCTTGCCGGCCTGGGCTGCATCACTTACGTGCACACTGGTCCCCAGCACGGCTCAGTATTTATTTGTTGAAAGAACCAAGCGTAGAGAGATCAGACTGTGTGAAGAGGGACCGTGGAAGTCAAGTTAGAGAAAATTGGCCCTCGTGCACATTAACCGGTCTCTTTGGGAGAACGGTGGGTTCTCTGTGTTCAGGCACGTGGTGAGAACGGGGGCTGCCACCCTGTCCTGCCTGCTTGCGTGAGCCTGCGTACAGGTGCAGCGCGAGTGGCGATGCAGCCCCTGGTAGCGCTCGTGTTGCAGGGCCAACGCCCTGGAGCAGGAGTCGGGGGTGCGCTCCGTGGCAGCTCATCGTGCATGTGTGCATGCGTGTGTGTGCGTGTGTGTGCATGTGGCGGAGTCGATGTCGTGCAGACAGCCTCCTGGAGGAAGGCAATGTGGGGATGCCAGAGGACTGTCCTGGGCCATCGGTCCTGCTTCCCAGAGAACTGGGCTGCTACTCCTGTGATTCCCAGGAGAAGGGGACATTCCCGGTCCAGGGACTTTGGGGAAAGATAATCTTCTAGCTGGAAGAAAATAATTTGACATGGAATTTGGATTTTCTTTTCCCCGAGAGGTTAGGTAATAGATTAAAAGATCTCCTTGCCTATTTTTAGAAGCATCTAAAGTTATTAAGCGCCTCACACGGGGTGTCACGTGCTTCCTCTGCGAGGACGGAGGGAGGTGGTTTCTTCATCCTGCCCACGTGGGGGTCTCTGAGCACATTGGTCTGCGCTGCTGCGCCCACCCTGGGGTTCTGGCGGGCACCCAGGGTCAAGGAAAAGTGGCACAGCGAGAGTCTGGTTGTCTCTCCGAGGGTGCACGCAGCCTACTTTGTGAAATAAGAGCCAGAAAGGACACTCAGAATAACCCGTTTTCCCATAGGGATAGATGCAGGAAAACTCAGAGTGCTGCGTGTGTGTTCTTCTCTCCCTCCTGTGAAAATGTGGCTGGTAGAGTAGACTGAGCCCCAGATGGGCGAGCGTGCCGGCCGCTGCATGCAGGGCAGGGGCTCCAAGAGGAGGAATCGGGAGAGGGGAAGGATTTGTCCGATTGTCCTTCCAGTGCGGGGCGGAGACACAGTAACGTGGAAAGCATGCACAGGGCATACGCAGTGTGCTCAGGTAACTGATGGCACTGTCGGTCCTCAGCTGAGAGGAGAGGGCAGGAGCCTGTCCCCAGGGTCCCCACACCTCCTCTGGGCAGGCAGTGTGCCTGGTGGCCCGGCAGGCTCACGAAGGGGGCGTCCAGGGTGGAATTCAGTGAGTCCTAGCTGGGTTTGTTCATACTGGTCCGTGTGACCCACCTTCCACCCCGCACGAATCTCCGGCTCCGAGAAGCCACGTTCCAACTCCTCGTCCCTCAGCGACCTCTCCACCCACCCACAGAAAGAACACTTGCTTTCATCCATATCATCTGATGATTCTCCCTTTTGCATTTCACTTCGCTTTCTGAGGAGAAGGGGTTTCCATCAGACACAGTTTCCTGGTGCTGTGTGGACTGGCTGTGGCTGGCCGGGTCTTGGTGAGCCTGTTAGGGTGACCACCATAGCGAGGCCTGGACATCAAGACACACCTGGCCTCCGCGCCTGTCTTTGCCCTCCTACCTGTGAGCCTGAACGGCCTCAGCCTCCGTGCGTGCCGTAACCACCCGAGCGCAGAAGTTTCTGCAAGTAGATGGGGTGATGGGTGCACGTGCCTCGCACTGTGCTGGCCCCTAACAGATGCTCTAACAAGAGCCGCTGTTGTGCTGTGGACCCATTGCTTGTCCTACGGCCTCACACGCGATCTTAGTACACTGTGTGTGCTTGTGAAAGAACCTGGGGAGATTGTCACTTGGGGGAACAGTAGAGGGATAAAAGACCCCACAACTTCATCTCTCTCCTCTAGAGGGACTTCTAGAAGACCCATCTCCCAAGCATCAGCTTCAGGCTGGGGCACTCCGGTCCTTTCCTTGGAGAAGCACGGGGCTGGGAGTCGCTGACATCTCTGACAGTGGCATGTGTGTGACTGTGTGTCCCTCTCTCCGCAGAGATTTACTGCTGCGGCCTGCTCAGCTCCAGGAAGAGCGACTGCACCGGCCTCCCGCTGTCCATGCTGACCAACCCGGCCACCCCGCCGGCCCGAGGCCAGTACCACATCAAGATGAAGGGGAACATGTCCCTGATCTGCTGGTACAACAAGGGACACTTCCGCTTCCTGACCAACGCCTACTCCCCCGTGCAGCAAGGTGAGTGCAGACCTGCGTTGGCACCAGGTGTCAGGGAGGTTCAGTGAGCCTGGCTGAGATGGGGGAAGTGGGAAGTCTGCTGTCAGCTGTGCGGCTCTGGGTCCGTGCTAATAACGGTGAGGACGGAGCTTCCTGAGCCCTTTGCTCCGTCACTCGTGAGCTGTCGAAGATGCCAAGCTGACGGGGCTTGCAGGGGACGTACGCAGCTTCTGTAGCCCCCAGGTTGTACACGGGGCGTGATAATTGGCTGCGTTTGAGCGGCATTTCACTTTATCCTCTGGGATTCTGCGAAAAATCTATTTTGATGGGAGGGTAAAATCTGTTCTTATCTTTCAGTGTCTTCCTTGGAAGATAAGCACCTAGTCGTCTGGTTTGTCCACGGGTCTTTTGATTTCATTAATTTTCTTTGGATTTAAAATCCAGTCCCAACAAAGGGACTCATTTAGTGAGGAGTCTATATTTAAAGGAACCTGCAGCAAAAACATTGTGAAAGTGTAGAAAAGAAGATTTAAGGGGCATTTTGGAAACAGTTACAATCGCATAGTGTAGATGAGCAGTCTTTTGCCTGCCTTTACCGGAAGGTGCCTTCAGGGAACAGTTTCAAGGGGCTCAGTGGTTATGTGTGCGCTCGTGCATGTGTTGTGTAAGTTTGCATGGTGTGTGTCTGAGGTGTATGTGCATGTGGGACGGTGTGGTATAGTGTGTGGTGTATATATATTTGTGGTATGGTATGTGTGCATGGTATACGTATTTCCATGGTGCAGTGTGTGCGTGTTTAATGAACGTTGTCCGCTTATTCCCATCCTTCCCCACACACTTACGTTGCCTTACATTGGAGATTGTGAATGAGGGACTCCAGCAGGTGGCTGTCCTCACCCTGCGGAGATTTGGAGGCTGCCAAAGCTGGCACTCATGACAGCTGTGTCCAAGGCCATTAGAAGGAAGGTCCAGAATTAGCCTCACATGCTGAAGGCAGAGTTTGGATTGGACCCCCAAGACTTCGGTGGCTGAAGCCCCAGTGCAGGTCAAGGGAATTGCAGGGAGCATGTTTGGGAGTTGGGGACAAGAGCTGATTCCCACCGACTTATGGGATGGCCTCTGAAAAGGTATCCCAAACCCAGACATTGCACTCACCAGAGCTTAGTGAAATATAATGCACTGCAGGGAAAAGCAAGCGTCTGGACTGTCAGAAGGAAGCATGGAGTAGGGTTTACCCCAATCTGAGGGATGGGGCTCCAAGCAGAGAGCAGGGGGACAAGTAAGGAGGGCTGATGGGGGAATAGAGAAAGCTTTGGGGGCTGATGTCTATATCCTTTGAAATTCAGTGTGTGTTTGTATTTAATGTCATTACAATTGTCAGTCCTAAAGTACTCTACTGACATCACGAAGTCCCAACTCCTAGATCCCAAGGAGCATTTCCACAGCATCACTGCAGACTAACTCTTCACCTCGCGTGCCTCCAGAAAGCCCCCTCGGGGAAGTCCGCACTTAGGTGGGCGCAGGCCGGTCAGCTGGACCGAGGCAGGAACCATCGAGGGGAGGATGAGATTCACCACTGCCCTCCACGCCGGAAATCCTTTTTTTTAGTTCCCATCTTAGAGTTCTTTCCCTTCTTTAGTAAAGAGGGAGAGTTTTCTTCTTAGTGTACTGTAAAAATGTGATTTTTTTCAAAAGACCACCTAGGACTCCCTCCTTTTAGATGTAATCCCCACCTACTCCCCTAATGGCGGGTTTTCATGTTTTCACGATATGATTGACGATACAGCAAGTGTCTTCGCACATCAATCTTCGGGTACGTCTTTGACTATTTCCTTGAGATAAATCTAAAAGTGGAAGCGCCCACCAAAGGGGAGGAACATCGTTAGGTCTGTGCTGTGCCGCTGCAGCCTGTGCTTCCTGCCATTGAGCTGGGTCGTCAGGGACTGGCGTCCCCCGGCTTCACCAACGCTGCATGTTTTTCATGTTTAAATGACAGGTGAAAATGCTCCAAACTTTTAAATAGAAATTGCTGAGGCCGTGGGTGAGGTGGAGCAGATCTCTCCATGTGTTTATTGGCTGATTTCAGATGGTTTCTTCATGTTCTTTACAGTTTGCTTCTGAAGTATTTGTCTTTTTCTCTTTAACTTGAAAGCAAATTTTCTGCCTATAGCAATTTTTTTCTGTATTTCTTTTCCTTTTGTTTTTTACTTACGATGAGTATTTTTTAACATAAAAAGTTTTCCATTTCCACATTGGCAAATCTGTTGATCATTTTCGCTGCTGTCGTACAAGTCTCTCCCTGGTGCCAAGGCCAGATAAGTGTTCATTCATGGATTGTTTTATGGTGTGAGTTCGTACTCATCACTATAATCCACTTCAAATTCACTTGGCACATGGCATCACGTGGGCTTTGACCCATTGTTGCTGTTAAGTGTCCAGCGTGGGTTGACCAAGCAACCCCTCCTCTGTGCCTGATACATTTGTCCAACCATTCACCTTTTCTCTACTTATCTTAAATGTCACGCAGGTGATAAACTGAAACCTCAGAGTCTAAAGACGGCTTTCTCAGCATTGTGTTATGTTCTGTGCTATCATGACCACGTGTGTTCTTGAAGTTGTGCAGAATTTCCAACCTTAGAAAAGGGATAACAAGGTGTGAACATTTCAGGAATTGGTTTCTCATTCTTCGTTCTAGGGGAACATGAGCCTTCTTCCATAGAATGTGAGCATAGACACAAGCTTTTTCAAAATTAAATGCTGTCACACGTCAAGGGGTTTGTCCACTGTGAGCCAGACCCTTTTGCTTTTCTTCCAAAATCCATTTTGAGACTGTCTTTTGCCTGCTGGGGTCTTTGCCCATGTAAGATTCTGATTCACTAAGCCCAATGAGAACGCAGGACACGTCTGCATATGAATGAGTCAGGTCTGGATGCATCCATTCAGGCTTGCAGAACAGTGGCAAGAATGTCAGCCAAGCCACCGAAAGCTAAGGACAGTGGTGGACAGAACAGCTGCTAGAGTGGGAGGACACAGCCACGTAGATCTACAGTGTGACAGAGCCACAGAGAAGACAGGCATGCGTATAAATGTCTGTATTGCTATAAGTGTGTGAATTTGTAGACGACGTGCACATCATTGTCGATTGTGAAGTCAACTATCAGTAACTTCTCTTTAGCATTTCCAATGTTTTAAGCTCATGGCATGGGCACTGTGGTCCTCTGGCACTTGGAGAACTTTAGAAAATGCATGGCCCGGCCCGGGGCCTATGTCGCTAGGGGCAGGCCCTGGCAGCTAAATTTCTCTCAGGGCTCTCTAGGAGTTTCTTCCATGTGAAATACCACAATTGATGGGGGGAGAAGGAAGGTCCCAGCTCAGGCTCTACAGGTGGACCTGTGCGAACCTGGTCTTCTCACCCGACGTCCCTCAGTGAGAGGTGGGAGGGGCTGGCCCCAGATGGCATGGGGGCCTGTAGGGACATGGCCATTTGACCTTGTCCAGTTAAGTAAAATTTCACAATCTGTGAACTAATCTCTTTAAAAAGTACATGCAGAAGATGGCACTGTGCACTCCCATCATGCTGGGAGGGAAAGCTGTCGGAGGAAATAGGAGGTCAACCCCAGCCGTGCTTAAATGGATCCTTTTCCGTCTGCAGGGACCATGGGCAAGAGGAGGCTAATCGGTTCCCAGTGGTTCCCCAGGTCTTTCTGTGCCCCTAGGACTTCCACATACACCCCAAAGTTTTGGGAGGCATGGAAGGGCAACCTCCTGGTTCTGCTGAGCCTCTAAAGCCACCTGTTGGCTTTGATGGAAGCAGATGGTAATAATTCCATGGTGCCTCCTGACCTCAGCCACCTCCTGCTCTTCTCGGCACCATCTCCCCCAGCCTGGCAGAAGGGAGGGAGAAGCGTGAGTCCTGTGTCCCCCCTTTCACCCCCATCCAGGTGCAGCACCCTGCCCTGTGCCACCCAGAGCCACCTGTAGGCCTGTCACGACCCTGCACACTCTGTGCCACCCGTGACTCAGGGCACTGTCTCAGCCGGCGCACACCCTTGCACTTGCCCGTCTTTGAGGTTTTCCTCAAGTCCTCTGAAGCATCTGGTGGCTGGTCCTGCTAGTTCTTCCCCCACCTTCCGGCTCCTTATTTCAAGTCGGGGCAGCCAGGCTGGATGAAGACGGGCGCGTGTGTAGACGGGCAGTTGGGGCAGGGCCTTCACCTTCTCTCCCCCCCTGCAGGAGTCATCATCAAGAGGAAGAGCGGGGAGATCCCCTGCCCGCTGGCCGTGGAGGCGTTTGCTGCTCACCTTAGCTACATCTGCAGATACGATGACAAGTACAGCAAGTAAGTGACCACAGACGTGGTTTC
>VSMD01057977.1:0-19837 GCA_008750895.1 Mirza zaza | reverse complement strand
GTGCCCCTATTCCCTTTACTGTGCCCCTATTCCCTTTACTGTGCCCCTATTCCCTTTACTGTGACCCTATTCCCTTTACTGTGCCTCCGTTCCCTTTACTGTGCCTCCGTTCCCTTTACTGTGACCCTATTCCCTTTACTGTGCCCCTATTCCCTTTACTGTGCCTCCATTCCCTTTACTGTGCCCCTATTCCCTTTACTGTGACCCTATTCCCTTTACTGTGACCCTATTCCCTTTACTGTGCCCCTATTCCCTTTACTGTGCCTCCATTCCCTTTACTGTGCCCCTATTCCCTTTACTGTGACCCTATTCCCTTTACTGTGCCCCTATTCCCTTTACTGTGCCTCCATTCCCTTTACTGTGACCTTGCGCCCACCCTGGGAACTGGTTGGTTCAGTGTTTTCATCCCAGTAACCTGAGGCTCAATGACTCTACTCAATGTCCCTAACCCCCTCCCTCATTTTAGGGATGCTGGATGGCTTCTTTTTGCTGTGGTACACAAACTCCACCCAACTACGTGGACTGGAGAGGTTCCATGTCTTCCAGTCCCAGGCTTTCCTTTGCCTCTCCTGGGAAGCCCAGGGAGCCAGAAATTCCTATGCTTGGGCCCGCTTCCTGCTGGTCCATGTGGATGTGCTAGTGACAACCATGGGAGCAGTGGGAGGCAGGGATGAGAACTAGACCAGCAACCAGATGCCCCTGGCTTGATGCTATCATCTGCTAACTCGGTGACCAGGACAACTAACTTTCCTTCTCTGAGTCACTATTGGCCAACGTCACATTCAGGAAGGCCTTTTATAGAGAGTGAAATGTTCCCCAAACAAAGCAATGATAGTGATGGTGACAAAGATAATGATAACTTCTGTATTTGAGTGATGCATCAGGTATTTGAGCGAGACCCGTGGACTCTCTGTGGTTCATTCTCCTTTCTGCCTGTCGAGCCTGCTGATGTTACTTGGGAGAAGGGACTTTATATCTCCTTCATGCTAATGAGTCTGGTTCTCTGTGTCCCCTCCGGATTTCTCTACCATAACCCATGTTTTCTGTGGTCTCTCCATAGATTTCAGGGATGCTGCTGAGGGTGGGGATCCTATACGTTGGTGGGCAGCTGGTGACCAGTGGTGCCATGAGCAGTGGGAACCTCATCACCTTTGTTCTCTACCAGATCCAGTTCACCACAGCTGTTGAGGTGAGGTCCCTCAGTGTCACTCCCAGTGCCATTCCTGCCCCTGGCCTAGCACCCCCGTGTGCTTTTCTTCCATTCTTTACCCCTCTGACTTCACATCGTGCTGGCAAGCAGATTAGGTGTCCCTACTTCCCTGTCACTATTCATACCTCCCTCCAGGTACTGCTGTCCACCTATCCCAGGGTACAGAAGGCTGTGGGCTCCTCAGAGAAAATATTTGAATATCTGGACCGCACGCCTCGTTGCCCACCTCATGGTCTGCTGACTTCCTTAAACTTGGAGGACCTTGTCAAGTTCCAAGATGTCTCCTTTGCCTACCCAAACTGTCCAGAGGTCCCAGTGCTGCAGGTACAACCTACCAATCCCTGTATGCCACCTGTCCCAGCTGCACTTCCGCCTTCCCAAATTTCCCTCCTGCTCTCAGCCTGCTTGATAGCAAGCACAGGTCCTTCCTAACCCTTTAAAGGCAATGATAAGCATCGTCTCTTCCATACATCTTTCCCAAACTCAAGAACCTTTTTGGGCTCACAAGAAGAATGGAGGAAGAGGTTTCAAAGAGAAGGCTGCCACATTCCAAGGAATTGCTGTAGCAAAATCTGTCTCGAGCCTTCCATCTTGCCTTTTTCTTTCCATTTGAGATTTGGAATGTGATTTTCCCCATTTCCTGGTGGTATCTGATATCAAGTGTGTGGCATGGTGGTACTTGGTCTTTGCCCTTGCCTTCACCCCATCTCTATCCTTGGGGAGGTGTCATCCAGAAATCCGTGCTTGTGGAAGGGTAGGAGTTGCTATACTTCCCATTTTTCTTCGGCGGTAAGACATCATACTAGGTAGCATAACCATGACAGTGACAGTCTTGATGTTTGGGGCCTCTTAGGGGCCTGAGTCTGCCTCTCATTGTGTGATTCCCTGGCCTACAGGGGCTGACGTTCACCCTCCGTCCTGGCGAGGTGACGGCACTGGTGGGACCCAATGGGTCTGGGAAGAGCACAGTGGCTGCCCTGCTGCAGAATCTGTACCAGCCCACCGGGGGACAGGTGCTGCTGGGTGGGAAGCCCGTCTGGCAGTACGAGCACCACTACCTGCACAGCCAGGTGGGCAAGAAGGTGGCATGAGGGAGGGTGGGAAGCAGCGAATAAGAGTGTTCTCCCTGAGTGTTTGAAAGGAGGGTTAGGGAAGGACAAGGGAGCTTGGGTGGCGATGGGAGTGTGGTCAAGAGAGGGCGTGTGATTCTCTGATATGCTCTCAGGACAGATTTTGAGTCTTCAGTCTCTAGATAACCACACTCCTGTGTTCCTTGCTTTATGACTATTCATCATATCTCATCTCAGGTGGCTGCAGTGGGACAAGAGCCACAGCTATTTGGAAGAAGTCTTCGAGAAAATATTGCTTATGGCCTGACCCAGAAGCCCCCTATGGCAGAAATCAGAGCTGCTGCAATGGAGTCTGGAGCCCATAGTTTCATCTCTGGACTCCCTCAGGGCTATGACACTGGTACTCTCTCCACTCGTGTCACCACGCAGACACCTGTACCTTCATGAAACCCTAGTAGTCTTGCTTTTATTCTTCAGTGCCTCCTGCCCCACAGATACCAATCTGAAGCTGTAAGACTTTGCTTCTAGGGCTTCTTTATCCACACATCCTCAAAACTCCTTCACCTTCTCCGAATCTCCTCTATCCAGCTGCATCTGCCAGTCCTTGGTGTGTGTGTGTGTACCAGTGTGTGCACATGTGGCCACGTGTGCTCAGCTTGGCTCTTGTCTCTGCAGAGGTAGGCGAGGCTGGGAGCCAGTTGTCAGGGGGTCAGCGACAGGCAGTGGCCCTGGCCCGAGCATTGATCCGGAAACCATGTGTACTCATCCTGGATGATGCCACCAGTGCCCTGGATGCAGACAACCAGTTACGGGTGAGAGAGTCCTCTTCCTGCTGTCTATGTCCCGCCCAGTCTCGCTTCCTTTATTCCTTCCATGTTAGTTTAATTTACTGACATCATAATTGTACAAGGCAATCAATGCAATTTTCAGTTCCCGTTAGCTTCTCCTCAAGGCACCTAGAATCGGGTAAAGGAGACTGTCTACAGACGCTGGATCTCTCAAGCCAAACTTAAGGGAAAGACCATCCCCATAGTACATTAACACCACGTGAGCTTGTCCTGGCTGCCAGGCATGCTGCTGGGCCCTTTGCACGCTGCCTCCCACATTTACTCGTTGCGAATGCTTGGGACCTGGGCGTTGTTGTCCGTCTTCCACCGCTGACAGAATGGAGGCTACCAGAGGCTGCACGGCCTGCTCCTGCGGAGGCCGCAGAGCTGCTGCGGGCACAGCCTGGGTCCAAGTTCAGGTCCGCCCCACTGGAGTTCTCACGCTTCTTACCACACAGTATATTTTCTTAAAGTCTGATATGAAACTTCCCAGTGCATGGGTGCAGAGAAGACCGTTCAATACCCTTTACTCTTCTCTCACCAGAGGACTCTGACTTTCATCCCACTTTTGCCCCCTGGTGTAAATAGTCCAAAGAAAACAAAGGTTTGGCAGGGAAGCTCTCAGAACAGGACTCCTCGGTGTCCTTGGGGTGGTTGGCCCAGCCAGCAGTGATCCCGTGAGGCCTGTCCCAGCCCTGGAAGCGTGTCTCCCTGGGTTGGGGGTGCTGGGCACTGACAGGGCCCGTCTGTTCTCAGGTGAAGCAGCTCCTGTACGAAAGCCCGGCGCGGCGCTCGCGCTCTGTGCTGCTCATCACCCAGAACCTCGGCCTGGTGGAGCAGGCCGACCTCGTCCTCTTCCTGAAAGGAGGCGCTGTCCGGGAGGCGGGCACCCACGCGCAGCTCATGCGGAATGGGGGGCACTACTGCGACATGGTGCGGGCACCTGCGGGTGCTCTGGAATGAAAACTCTCAGACCCGTCTTCCTCTTTTCTCCTCTCTGCGGTGGAGAATCTGGGAGCAAAGATCTTACCAGCGCTGCAGGGTAGGTAGCTGGTCTAGGAGTTTGCTGAAATTCGCCGAGCGTTACCTTCTCTCCAGGCAGGGTTTAGGGCCAGGACAGGCTTCGGCGTGGACGGCACTCTGAAAATGCGAAATATTCAGAATGCACAGAAAGGAAGATCGGCTACTTTCAATATGACCAAAGGCATAAGCTGGCCCATCAATACCCTGTGGATTCTTGACGTTTACAATAAAATGGGCGTTTTCTACCGTGGTTTCTGTGTTCCCGCCCACCGGACGGCTGCGATTCGCAGCGCACTCTTCAAGAGGGGAGCATCTGGGCTCTGGCAGCCGCATTGCTTCACGGCCCTAAGTGCACCGTCTCCCCTAAGTTTTCTGTTTCCTGCGATTTCCCCTCCACTTCCCCATGCCGCACGCCCGCCCCGCGGAAGGAAAAGACCCGCCACAGCGCCCACCAGGGCTCCCGCAGGGCGGCGCAGCGCGCGAGGCGGGCGGGGCGCAGGGAGCGGCTGGCGGCCCGCCGTCCTTCCGGCTCCCCGCCTGCGCAGTGGCACCTGCGGGAAATCTCCGCGTAGCGGGCGGGCAGTCCGGCAAATCCCTCCCGGTCGGGCACGGCCCGCCGTGTGACGTTGACTGTTGCTGGGCAGACGAGGCCAGCACAGGCTGCAAGGAGAGGCGGGGTTTAGAGGAGCGAAAGCGGCCCGGCCGAGCCGGGAGCAACGCCGGGGTGGGGGTGGGGGCAGACAGGACACGCTCTTGTGGTGGCTGAGGATTAGGGAGACCGTTGAACCTGGAGGGGCCCTAGGAGGGACCACGTCCAAAGATTCAGAGACGGCCCCCTCTCTTGGCGCCCCTCCCCGCCCGCTGCGGGCATATTCTGTCGCGGTTGCCCCAGGACCTGTTCTCAGGGCTCGGTGGCCCTGTACCCCTCCCCGCCAATGCTTTTATGAAACGATGCTCACACGACCCCCCCACGTGAAACTGCTCCCTGCGCTGGCCGACCTGCGGCTTCCTGGTTGAGGCTACGCCGGTAGATGGTCCGACCCTCCCCACTCCGTGACTGTTTCCAGAGGACGCCCTGCCTCAGTGTCTGTCTGTAATCCACGCCAAGGGGCCTTTCCAAGGCGCACCCCCTCTTCCGTCCATTCTTCGGACAGTTCATTGCCCAGCGTCCCCCCGACTCCGTAAGGCAGAGAAGCTGGTCCCCATTCATTGTGACACTCCTGGTTCGGACACCCACTGTCCTTTTCTTGGAAAGGGCAGGGGGACGTGGAAAAAAGCCTGGTTCCCTCCCCCTTCGGGCCGTGGCTTTCGCTTTCACTTCCCCCTCTGGGAGCGGCGGCTGTGCGGTGGCTAGGCGGTCATGGCGCTGCTGGACGTGTGCGCAGCCCCCCGAGGGCGGCGGCCCGACTGGGCTTTTCCCGGTGCGGGGAGCAGGCCTGGCTCGGAGCCGGGACACTACAGCTTCTCCGTGCGATCCCCGGAGCTCGCCCTCCCCCGCGGAGTGCAGGTCGGGCTGTAAGGGAACCCCAGGGCGTGGGGGATTGGGGAGGCTGGAGGAGGGTCGTCTGAGATGCTGAGAGGGCGGGGGCGGGGGCCAGCCCTGGTCCAGGAGGGCCGACCCTGAGGAGAGGCCACGTGGGGGCGGCCGGAGCGTTAGGAAGTGCTGGTTAGGGCATAAAGCTAGAGGCAGGTGGGGGGCCGTGGGAAGAGGAGAGAGCTTTCCTGCCCTGTCTCCACCACTCACAAACCAGGGAGCCTTCTTCCTGGGGTTATCGTGTGGTACAGGGGCCGTGTAGAGCTGGAAAACCCACGAACTTTGGCAGCTGCCTTCCCTTAGCAACTCACTGTTGCGTGACAGAACAAGCCACTTGGTCTAGGTCTCCAGCCCCTCTTCTGTAAAACGAGGATGCTGTTAATAAGACGCGTTTTGCGAGGGCGGAATGACCTGTGCATGGAGAAAACCCAGAAAGTCGCTATTACAATTTTCTGTTATGGTAAAGTTTGTTTTCTTTCATTTCTATTGTGCTGGACGATGGAGAAGGTTGGTGTCCCCCACCTCTTCTTTCTCCCAAGCCACGTCCTCCGAGAGCTTGGTTGTTCGGTGTTCCATTTACTATGGTTGGAGAATTTCTGCTCATCTCCTTAGCTGGAATATTCTTGAAAACCCTTTCCTGGAGCCTCGTGCTACAGATGTTTTTATTGTCCTCTCTCTACCTCTTCTCACTCACCAGCCCACTGAATTCTTCCAGTCCCTGAGTGGGGACGGAGAGAGGAACATTCGGATTGAGATGGCCCACGGCACCACCACCCTGGCCTTCAAGTTCCAGCATGGAGTGATTGTGGCTGTGGACTCTCGGGCCTCGGCTGGGAATTACATCGGTGAGTGTGGGCTCCAGCAGGCAGCGTGTGGCAGGGGGCCTGCTCTCCGTAGGAGCCCAACTCTGCACCGATGCTGAAGGGGATTTTGATTTAAGACACTCAGGGAGAACTGTGGCTTCATCCCTTCTCTGACAAAACTCCATCTTTTCCCAGCCACCTTACTGGTGAACAAGGTGATTGAGATTAACCCCTACCTGCTCGGCACCATGTCTGGCTGTGCGGCAGACTGCCAGTACTGGGAGCGCCTGCTGGCCAAGGAGTGCAGGTACGTCAGGGCTCTCATCTCCTTTCTTAGCCAAGTGGCGGCGTCCTGGCTCTCCGGGCCACCGCTGCTCACCCTTGCCCCAGGGGACCCATCTTGGTGCTAAGAGTGTATTTCACAAAACAGCCTTTTGGAGATAAATACCTTCTCCCAAATCTTAGATAATTTGTCAATGTAGCCCCGACACCACCAATCCTGGCGGGACAGTGCCATTTACTAGGCTTTCTTTATGTATTTTAAATACTTTATATTCAAAATCTTTCTCCAATCTTTAGATCCTACAAAAGAATTCCTTATCTCTTCAGTCACTTCCTGTGCCATCCAGCGGGAGAAGCTAACCTCCTCGGCCCCCTCTAATTCTCCTGCCTTCCCCATGTCCTCACCCAGGCTGTACTATCTGCGCAACGGGGAGCGCATCTCGGTGTCAGCAGCCTCCAAGCTGCTCTCCAACATGATGTGCCAGTACCGCGGCCTGGGCCTCTCCATGGGCAGTATGATCTGTGGCTGGGACAAGAAGGTGGGTACTCCCCACCCCATGTTCCCCACGGTGGGTGTGATGTTCCCTGTTGCACAGCTCACTCCCTCCCCTGCAAGACACGCAGCACACAGAGCACTGGGTTACAGGGCTGTTCCAGTACACCCCTGGGCTATTTCTTTGTTCAGATATTGTATGTATTCTGTAAGTTTGCCCCTTTTGTTAAAATAGTTGACTTCAAGCTTGTTTTCTTACTGATTTCTAAAGCTATATGATTTTACCAACATGCTGTCCTAATTCAAATGTCCCTGTGGTAATATTCATTCTTATGTCCACTTTTTATGATTCACGCTTGAACCTTGTTACCAAGAACTCCCTCTTCAATTTCAATCTGGAAGTTTCTTTTATCTTATAGGGTCCTGGACTCTACTATGTGAATGAATATGGGACTCGGCTGTCAGGAAATATGTTCTCCACTGGTAGTGGGAACACTTATGCCTACGGAGTCATGGACAGTGGCTATCGGCCCAATCTGAGCCCCAAAGAGGCCTATGACCTTGGCCGCAGGGCTATTGTTCATGCTACCCACAGAGACAGCTATTCTGGAGGCGTTGTCAATAGTAAGAGACCACCACCACCACCACCCCTGGGATGGGGCAGGGAGGGTCACTTAAGATTGGAGATTCAGGGGAGGCAGAATGGCAGGGAGGAGGTTTTCTGAGTCAGCAGGGCATTGAAGTCCCAGTAATGTGTTTTAAGCACATGCGTGTGTATCGTTGGCACCACTGACATAATCCCATTAGCAGGAGCTCACTGAGCTGAAAGGTGACTCCATGCTCTTTTCTCACTGTCTGCAGTGTACCACATGAAGGAAGATGGCTGGGTGAAAGTGGAAAGTACAGACGTCAGCGACCTGCTGCACCAGTACCGGGAGGCCAATCAGTAAAGGTGGTGGCGGCCGGGCAGGCCTACTCTGGGAGGGACTGGTGACTCAGGGACCTCTGCCTGATTAGCCTCCCAGAGAGCAGAGGCCTGACCTGGGCCAGAGGGAGAGAACAGGCTCCTTGGCCAGTGGGGGCCGAAGGAGTTCATCTTCTGTGTGTTTTCTATTTCAAGGAGCATTTCTCCCAAGGAAACTTCTGGGTGCCCCTCTAAGTACAATAAAGAAAAACGGTTATACTTGTCTCTGTGTTGTGGCTGAGTGGTGTGGGGCTGTGGTTGCTGGGGGAGGGGACAGGACATCAAGAGGGGCTTTCCTGGATTAGGGCCCCTACCCAAGAAATGGGGCCTCACCAAGTATTTCTTCCTGGGTTTCCCTTCTACGCTCATCTCCGCAGGACTCAGGAAGGCTGATCATTGTTGTCTGAGGACACTTATTTGCAGTTTCATTCAGGTTAGGGTCCTTTCTACAGAGGCACACCTGGAGACTCCTGTGTGGTCCATCGTAAGGGTTTGGTGATGGGACTAGGGCACCTAAAACAACTGTTTTTGACTCTACAGAGTGAGATGGAAAAGCTCCCCCTCACTGGGTGTGGAATGGTAGGCACCACGCCCTTCACCCTAAGTAATGCTTCAGAAGTATTGCATACGGAATGCACAGACAGACATTAGGGGTCCAGCTTTGCCATGCGTCGTTCTGGACTGTGAGATGACAGGACGATGACTGAAGCAAGTGGAGACAAGGAGGACTCCGTAAAGTGAGGAATACGAGGGAAAGCACAGACCCAGGCTGGGAGAGGGAGACAGACATCATGAGATTTTCCGAACCTGCTGGATCTATGGACCCCCGTCACCTCCCAGAGAAGAGTTAGTTGCAGACGCAAAGGCTTGAAAGTAGGAAGCAGCCGAGCATGGAGCTTTCTTCATTAGGGAGAGATCCTTAAAGTCCCACAACAGACAGGGTTGGGAAAATTTTAATAATTCCTTACTTCCAATCCCCCCACCACTATTTCAAACTTCAAGTGACTCATCGGTAGTTACTCCAATAACATATCAAAAGGGTGGTTTGGAATCCAAGTGATCCTCCCTTTGGGATTTTTTTTTTTGGGTTGGGAGGTAGTTTGAACCTGAAGAGTTGTTTCTGGAATAAACAAATCTTCATGCTCTGTAGGTGGGCTCTGGGTGAGGCCTGGGCCCTTGAAACCTGATTACTGTTCTAATCAGGGTTAAGGCAGACCGAGACTCACCGGGTACCCAGCACCTCCTCATCTGCTGGGGGTGCTGCCCGCATCATTCAGAGCACAAGCGTGGGGGCTGCCGAGCGTGCGCCTCTCCCGCGCTCGGGTGGGGACCCGCGAGGATACAGGCACGGCCTGCGAAGGGCAAACGCTGGAGCAGGAAGCGCCTGCGGCCTGGCCAGGGCGGCTGCCTGTTTGTCGCTGGGGGTCTGGCTGTGATGTCACCCCAGACCCTCAAACTGGAGCCTGCACGGGGAAGAGCACTTCTTGAAACAGGTTCAGAGCTCGAGGTGGCAGTTTTGAGAAAACCCATTGCTTCTCCACTTACAAATCCTCTCAGTCCTTGAAACAGCTTTATGTCACGTAATGACAGTTAAAACTGTCCGCAGTTTTGCGTCGCCGAGGACCGCTGCCTGGGCAGCAGGAGCCCGCGCGGGGACCGTGGGCGGCCCGCGGGCCTCGCGCGCCCCTGCCGGCCGGCCGCCCGAGCGCGGGCTGGCCCGGGAAGCGAAAGCGAAAGCGAGGGCGGAAGCGAAGGCGGCGGAGCCCGGCGGCAGAGGGGCGCGCAGGCGACCCGGAGCGGCTGCGACTCGGGGCTCGGTCCCCCGCGCTTGGCCGAGAGCGCCCGGAGGCCGACGCGGCCGGTGAGCTCGTGCGCTTGGGGACCTGGAGCGCCCGCCGGGACCCGGCCCAGCAGCCCGGCCCGCGCCTCCCGGCCTCGGGCGCCCGGGCTGCAGGGGCGGGGAGCCGGGCCGGCCCGCTCTCGGGAGCTCGGCGGCGGCAGGCGTGGGTCGGAGGGAGGTCGGGGCTTGTTTGGTGTTGTTTAAGTGTGAGGCTCCTGACGGGCACGCTCCCCAGCTCCCTGGGACGGGCGGGAAGCCGTCTGTCGTGCTGGTGACCACGGGGCACCCAGGGGGCTTTCAGGGTGGGAGGACCGAATGAGAAGCCGATGGCCGGTGACGGGGGTGGCCGACAGGTGGAGGGCGGGAACCAGGATTGGGACTCCACCCCTAACCTCTCAACTTCTACCCACAGGCTGCGCCATGTGGCTCGGGGACCCGAGACCCTGGGCCTGCCTGCTGCTGGGGGACGGGGCCTTGCTCTGGTCGCTTCAGGGGCCCCTGGGGGCTCTGCTTCCCCAGGGGCTTCCAGGACTGTGGCTGGAGGGCACCCTGAGGCTCGGAGGGCTGTGGGCGCTGCTGAAGGCGGCAGGGCAGCTGGGACTTGTGGGGACCTTGCTGCCCCCGCTCTGCCTGGCGACGCCCCTGTTTCTCTCCCTGAGGGCGCTGGTGGCCGGGGCCTTGAGCGCACCCCCCGTCAGAGTGGCTTCCGCCGCTTGGAGCTGGCTGCTGGCGGGCTATGGGGCTGCGGGGCTGAGCGGGGCGGTGTGGGCTGTGCTGAGCCCTCCCGGAGCCCCCGGGAGGGAGCAGGGCCAGGAGAAGAGCAAAGCCTTGATGTGGAGGTTGCTGCAGCTCTCCAGGCCAGACGTGCCCTTCCTGGCCGCGGCCTTCTTCTTCCTCACTCTTGCTGTTCTGGGTGAGTCTGGAGAAGACATTGCCGCTGGGGGTGGGAGATGGGCCTTGGCCCCAGCACACTCGCCTGTTACCCTCCTTGCCTCTTTCAGGTGAGACGTTAATCCTTCACTATTCTGGTCGTGTGATTGACATCCTGGGCGGAGATTTTGACCCCGATGCATTTGCCAGTGCCATCTTTTTCATGTGCCTCTTCTCCGTGGGGAGGTAGGTGATGGGCAGCTGGGTCCCTTCGCTTTACGGGGGCCTTCAGTTCCTGACTCCATTTTCAGGCCATTCATGCACAAAGCACAAAACAAACTAAAATGTGGTGAATTTTCTCCATTCTGTTTCATCCATTCATTCATTTCTTCCTTCCTCCATATTTATCCAACATCTTCTGAGTCCATGTCCATTATCGTGGGCCCCGAGCATGAGGCATACGAAGGAGCTTAAGTGCCAGAGGGACCTGTCTCAGTGACCTTTCAACCCTTCCGGCTCTATGAGATTCCATTTCCCTTCCTGCGTCCTACCTCCCACCCCTGAGTCTGTCTGCACAGTGTCTCTCCAGGGCCGTCCTTGTGCCAGGTGGCCTGTTTCTCCCTCTTGGCTCCTCTTTCCTCACTCATCTTGGCAGTCCCTGAAGATCTTGCTGGGAGGCTTATTCCTTTCTTTCCAGCCTCTGCTCTCTTTTGCTCTTCTCTTGCTTTTGCCTCTTTTTAGACATAGGAGTCTGCTCACTCAAAACAAACAAACAAACAAAGTGCTTGGCAGGGCCAGACAGGGAAGTGGATGAGGTGAGTGGGGCTCCTGGGGTGCAGAATTGAAGGAGGTGCCCACTCACCGTGCCCCAATCCCAGCCCGCTTGACACTGCCCGTTTTTGATGGCCAGAGTGCGTTGGGCATGAACTCCACAGCCAGTTCCTCCCTACGCCTCAGTCCATACTTGCTTCCGCTGACACTCACTACAGTCACGCGCTGCGTAGCGACACATCAGTAGCCATGAATGCATGATGGTGGTCCAATAAGACCATAATACCAGGTTTTTACTGCGCCTTTTCTCTGTTAAGATACGTTTAGTGCACAAATTCCTACCGTTGTTGCTGCAGCCCGCCGTGTTCAGGACAGTGCCGTGCTGCGCGGGTTTGCAGCCCAGCAGCAATGGGCTGAGCCCTGCGGCCTGGGCGTGCGGGGCACTATGCTGTGCGGGGCACTATGCCGTGCGGGTCTGCGTGAGTGCCCGGGACGTTCACACCACGGGGAAACCATCTGAGGACATTTCTCAGAACGTGTCCCTGTTGTTAAGTGACACATGGCTGTACTGAAATGTGAACTTCTTATTGATCAGTCCACTGCTTTTGTTTTAAAGTCAGTCCCCAATTACCTTTTGTTTCTCTGTAATCTTTGGCATTAGTATAGTCTCCTATTATTGCCCTGTTTCTGCAGTTCGCTTTCGTGTACTCCTTTCTACTTCCCGATCCACTCTGCCTCCTTTGGAGAACTTTTCTCCTCTGGGCCATCAAATATGATCTTTCCTTGTGACTTAGTTCTTTGATCTTGAAAAACATTTTTCCTACGGAGCTAACTCAGTTCGTCTGTGCGGGAGGTTCCCAGGTCCATATTGCCATGCCGGGCCCTGGTCTTGTACGCCCAGTCGCCTCCTTGACTCTCCCATGGGATCGCCCGCTCTCGCCCCACACTCCACAGGCACAGGACTCCAAATGCTTCACACACTCTCCTGCTTCTCGAAAGTAGCACCCCTCTTATCCCCATTCGGGAAGCCGTCAGTGTCCTGGGCTCCCTGCATGCCCATCTTCCTCACGGTCACACGCGCCTGCCATTCCTACTGTGCTAGTGTCCCTGCCCGGCCCGTCTCCCCGTCCACACTGCTGTCATCGAAGTGCAAACCCTCAGCCTTTCACGACTGACTCTCCCCACAGCCGCCTCAATATGGCGACTAAATTCGTATCAGAAGCCCATGTTTTGTGAAAAACATGCTTTTATGCTTTTATTTCTTTTCCTTTAAGTTTATTGTGGAGATTTGGTTGGTCTAAGAGGAATTCTCCAACTTTGGGGATGAAGGATGGGGACCGCATGACTGTGGGGTCCTGGAGAATGGGGTCCGGGAGTTCACGGCCGTAGTTCCCAGGCCATGTGTCCTTGCCCACGAGGAGGGGCTCTGGGTGGGGGAGGAAGGAGACCAAGACAGAGGACACGCCGAGGGACAACACCGAGGAAGGAAGGGCAGGGCCGAAGCAAGCCCGGGCTGTTTCCACAGTATCTTTCACTTCTGTCGTCAACTTCCCGCGCCCAGCACACCGGCACCCGCGCATACTCATGAGTTTGCACATGTTGTGACTTTGTTCCCGTGTCCGCTCAGCTCGCTGCGTCTCCCCTTTTTTCTGCCCCGTTTATTCCTGTGCCTCCTCCCGCCCTCCTCCCCTCCTGGTCTCTGGTTTCTTTGTCCTTTGCCTCTCCTGGCACCCTGCGCTCTCCCTGCCTTTGCCTTTCCCTTCACTGCGGGCCCCTGCTCTTCCTGCCTCTCCTCTCCCCTCACCCTGCTACCGGCTCCCACCCACAGCTCGCTGTGCGCAGGCTGCCGCGGGGGCTCCTTCGTCTACACCATGTCCAGAATCAACTTGCGGGTCCGAGAGCAGGTTTTCTCCTCCCTGCTGCGCCAGGACCTCGGTTTCTTCCAGGAGACCAAGACAGGTGCGGCCCGGGTCCGGGCCTGGGATTCCCGGGACATTCCTTGCCCTCGCGCCCCCTCCACCCGCGGCCCTCCTGCCTTCATCCATGTGCCAGGCCTGGGGCTGCCTTTCTCCCTTTGGGGCAGGGCGGAGGTGCAGCCTCCTCCACCCTTCTCTCTGCAGGCGAGGGGGAGGTTTAGAGGAGGGGCCTGTGTCAAGGGGACAGTCAGGGGGGCGTTTCAGGGGTCTCTGCAGAATGCATGTTCTCTCACCTGCTCTGTCCTTCCCAGGGGAGCTGAACTCACGGCTGAGCTCAGACACCACGCTGATGAGTGGCTGGCTTCCTTACAACGCCAATGTGCTCCTGCGAAGCCTGGTGAAGGTGGCGGGGCTGTATGCCTCCATGCTCAGCATGTCGCCTCGGCTCACCCTCCTCTCTCTGCTCGATGTGCCCCTCACCACAGCAGCCGAGAAGGTGTACAATGCCCGCCACCAGGTACATGTAGACGTTAGGGAACCCTGAGGGGGGAATGAAACTTAGAGGTGAGGGGGAGTCCACATTTGTAGCTAGAGGATCCCCTAGAGAAAGATGTTCTCTTCTCAGCCCCAAGGCTGGGAGGTATATTGTCGTGTATCCCACGTTCTGCGTGTCGTCTTCCATCAGCGGGGCTTGGAGTCCAGAAGGTCCATGACCCCCTAGGACTGTAAGCAAAATGTATGTGTGCGAGAGAGGATGGGGCATTTTTTTGGGGAAACGATAACTTTCCAGCAGCTTCTCAAAGGAGTCTTTGTATCCCCTCCTCATGAAAGATTAAAAATGATACCTTGGAGGGTTTTAGGTAGAGAGCTTTTCGCTTTAAAATCAGCAGAAGGAATTTGGATGGGGCGCAGGGAAAGTAGGGTGTGTAGTGAGGAGTGCTGAGCCTGGTTGTCAGGACCACCTTCTCTGCTCCTCTTTGACTGTGGTGGAACTTCCTTTACCTAACATTTGCCATTTTGACCATGTTAGGTGTATAGTTCAGTGCCATTAAGTGCACTCACGTTGTTGGGCATCTATTGTCACCATCCACGTCCAGAACTTTTTTCATCTTCCTAGAATAAACCTCTGACCTATTAAATAGTAACTCCCCCACTCCCCAGCCCTGGCAGCCACCATTGTATTTCTGCCTCTGAATTTGATGACTCCAGGTACCACATATAGTCCTAAGTAGAATCATACAGATTTGTCTTTTTGTGAGTGGCTTATTGTCTTAGCATGATGTCTTTAAGTTTGGTCTATGTTGTAGCAAGTGTTAGAATCTCCTTCCTTTTAAGGCTGCACAATGTTCCCCTGTGTGTGTAGCATGTTTAGCTTATCTTGTCATGCGTTGATGGACATTGGAGTTGTTCCTACCGTTTGGCTATTACAAATAATGCTGCTATGAACATGAGTGTATGAGTGTCTGCTCAAGGCCCTGCTTTCAAGTTTTTCGGGTTTGTATCCAGAAGAGGAATTGCTGGATCATATGGTAATTCTATCTTTAATTTTTTTTTTTCTTTTTTGAGACAGAGTCTTGCTCTTGTTGTCTAGGCTAGAGTGCCGTGGTGTCATCATAGCTCACTGCAACCTCAAACTCCTGGGCTCAAGTGATCCTCCTAACTCAGCGTCCTGGCTTATTGGGACTACAGGTGTGCAATCACGCCTGGCTAATTTTTCTATTTTTAGTACAGACAGGGTCTCCTCTTGCTCAGGCTGATCTCTAACACCTGAGCACGATCAATCGTCCTACCTCAGCCTCCCAGAGTGCTAGGATCTCACGCATGAGCCACCTCTCCTGGCCTATTTTTAATGTTTTGAGGAGTTACCCCACGGTTTTCCATAGCAGCTGCACCATTGTACATTTCTTCACCAGCAGTGCATGAGGTTTTCAATTTCCTCACATCCTTGCAAACACTTATCATTTTCTGTTGTTGTCATTTTTAAAGTATAGCTATTGTAATGCTTTTTATTTGCATTTCTCTAATGATTAGTGATGTTAAGCATTGTTTCATCTGCTTATTGGCCATGTTTGTATCTTTGGAGGAATGTCTTTCCAAGTCCTTTGCCCTTTTTTAAATTGGGTTTTGTGTTGTTGTTGAGTTGTAGGAGTTCTTTATGTATTTTGGATATTAATCCCTTAGCAGGCATATGATTTGCAGATATTTTCTTACATTTCATGGTTGCCTTTTAACTCTGTTGATAGAGTTCTTTGATACACAGAAGTTTTCATTGATGAAGTCTGATTTATCTTTTATTTATTTATTTATTTTTGTTGCCTGTGCTTTTGGTGTTATATCCAAGAAATCATTGAGAAATCTAGTGTCAGAAAGCTTTTCTCCTACATTTTTCTAAGAGTTTTATAGTTTCAGCTCTTATGTTTAGATCTTTGATCTGTTTTGAATTACATATCCATCTTTCTTAACTATCTGTGGCTCCTTCTTCCTCATCTACCTAAGGGGTAGTTAGTTCTTCTAACTACCCCTCCTTCCTCATCCAGACATAGGGGGCGGAAGAATGACCTCAAATGAAGGGTAAAAAAGTAGCATGTATCTCCTACACTGCCTGACACTGAACGCTCAGCAGTATCTTGTTCCCTGGGTCCTTCACTCTTCTTTTTTCTGGACAGAAAGGCAAGGAAGAGGGAAAGAGAACAGCTGGGTATTTTAGGTCGATTGGGAGCATCCAGGGCTGGGCTGAGACGTGGGGGCGGCGGCTTCTGCTGCTTCAAGCTGGATGCTCGCTGCCCTTTCCCAGGCGGTGCTCCGGGAGATCCAGGACGCAGTGGCCCGGGCTGGGCAGGTGGTGCGGGAGGCGGTGGGCGGGCTGCAGACCGTGCGCAGCTTCGGGGCGGAGGAGCTCGAGGTCTGTCGCTATAAGGAGGCGCTGGAGCGATGCCGGCGGCTGTGGTGGCGGCGAGACCTGGAGCGAGCCGTGTACCTGCTCTTGCGGAGGGTGAGCGGCTGAGCGGCGGGGAGGGCCGGGAAGGCGTGGGAGCCCACGGCTGGTTCCGGGTCCCTTGAGCTCAGTCTCACAGGGGCAGGGAGGGGAGAGCATGGGAAGGCCCTTCTTGGCGCCATCTCTTCCTTCTCCCTCCCAGGTGCTGGGCCTGGGCGTGCAGGTGCTCATGCTGAGCTGCGGGCTGCGGCAGATCCTGGCCGGGGAGCTCACCCAGGGCCAGCTGCTCTCCTTCCTGCTCTACCAGGCGGACGTGGGCAGCTACATGCATGTGAGTGAGCAGCCCCTGCCTGCCCTTTCCCCTTCCTTCTCTCTCTGGCTTTCTGGGCCACGGGCTTTATTTGTTCTTAACAAAACAAAACAAAAACACCGAAATAATGTTGTCATGGAGAATTTCAAACTTATGCCAAAAAAAGACAAAATGTTATGAACCCACACATACCCATCACCTGCTTTAACAAGTGTCTTGTTTGGGCTGTAACCCCACTGCCCCCCCCATGCTATGTCGAGGCAAGTCCAAGATATTATATAATTTCATCTGTAAATAGTTCAGCGTGTAGCTCTAAGAGTATAAACATCTTTTAAAGTGTATAACAACAAAGGTATTATCACACTAAAGAACTAACAATAATTCATAAAATTTGTTAAATACAGTCAGTGGTCAAATTTCCACTTGTGTTATAGATGTAAAATGTGTCCATGTTTGTGTGTCCATGTTTGTGTATCTGTGTGTGTGTCCGTGTGTGTCCATGTGTGTCCATGTGTGTCTGTGTGTGTCTGTGTGTATCCGTGTGTCAGTGTGTGTCCGTGTGTCAGTGTGTGTCCGTGTGTGTCTGTGTGTATGTGTCCGTGTGTGTGCGCGCATGCGTAAATCAGCATTCAAATGAGGTCCACACATTGTGATTGGTAGATATGTCCTTTAAGTATCTATCGATCTATCTAAAATGTCCCCTTTGCAGTTTAGTTTTCAAAGAAATGGGTGGTTTGTCCTGTTGAGTTTCTTACGGTCTGGATTTTTTGTATTCAACCCCTGTGGTATCATTTTAATATGTTCTCCTGCCTCTGTATTTCCTGCCAGTTTGTACATAAAACTAGAAGCTTGTAGGATTCAGGTTTTTTCTCTGTTTCTGACAAGACTCCCTCCAGGTGGTGGGTGATATGTTCTTCCTCCAGGATTCGCACAGGACCTGGTCTCTGTCTGTGGTGGCATCAGCCACGGGGGCGTAGGGCCCGAGCCACCAAACCAGCAGGGCTGCAAATGGTGGCGCTGTCACTCCTTCACTGGCTAGCTGGGATGCGTCTGTGAGGGGAGACCTCCCCTCAACTACTGTGTGGTTACCCGTGGCACAGTTCGATTAGGAATGGCAGAATAAGCATTTAGTTCTTTTCCTGTGTTTACTGGTTCTCAAAAATAGTTACTTCATCCAGGACTTTATTTAAAAACTTTGCTAGATATTTTGTAAACATCTTTTGTGTGTGGAAAGCTGCGCTAGGCACTCCGGAGGCTACGAAGAGGAGCTGGTCACATGCCTGCTGTTAGGGGGCTCCCTGTGGGCTCGAGCCAGGCGGGCTGCCCACGCAGCAGCCACTGCGGGGTCTGGGGGTGGAGGCCCCGCTGCACGCTGGGAGAATGGCCTTCGCGTCCTTCCTACTGCAGACTGGAACACTGGGGTGTTGGTGCCACTTTATAATCCCAGCCAAATTGCACATTTAGGGGTTGAGAGTCTGTGGATAAGGGGGAGGAGGGTGGCTGTGGGTGGCGTGTGTGTGGAGTTGGGACTTGGCTCCCGGGGGAGGTGAGTTTGCTTAGCTGCCCTCCTCTTCCCGTTTTCCAGACGCTGGTGTACATGTGCGGCGATATGCTGAGCAACGTGGGGGCTGCTGAGAAGGTCTTTTCCTACCTGGACCGACAGCCAAATCTGCCCTCACCTGGGGAACTGGCCCCCAGCACTCTGCGGGGGCTCGTGGAATTCCAGGATGTCTCCTTTGCTTATCCCAATCGCCCTGACCAGCCTGTGCTCAAGGTGCCCGGTAGAGGCCACGGGGAGGGACCCTGGACCCCTTGCTCGCTGCCGCTGTGTGTAGCAGGCATCACGGCCTGCAGAGCATTTGAGAAGCTGGCCTTGCCTCTGCCAGGACGAGATAGGGAGGGGTCCTGAGGGAGAAGAGGTGGCCCCAACTCTTCCCTGTTTCCAGGGTCTGACGTTCACCCTCCGTCCTGGCGAGGTGACAGTGCTGGTGGGACCCAATGGGTCTGGGAAGAGCACAGTGGCTGCCCTGCTGCAGAATCTGTACCAGCCTACCGGGGGACAGGTGCTGCTGGACGGGAAGCCCGTCTGGCAGTACGAGCACCACTACCTGCACAGCCAGGTGGGTGGGGGCACGGGGGCGTATGCAGAGACAGGGTAGGAGATCCAGGGGAAGGAGCACCAGGGCCAGTCGGAGGGAGGCAGGCGAGGAGGAAAGCAGGGTCCCTGCCATGGGGTTTACACACGGTCCTCTGCTCGTGTCACATGTGCACAGGTGGTTTCAGTTGGGCAGGAGCCTGTGTTGTTCTCGGGTTCTGTGAGGGACAACATTGCTTACGGGCTGCAGAGCTGCGAGGATGACAAGGTGACAGCTGCTGCCCAGGCCGCCCACGCTTATGACTTCATACAGAAAATGGAGCATGGAATGTATACAGGTATCTTCTGCAAACTGTAAGCCTGCCCTTCAGCAAAGACAGAAAATGGAACTGACTCTTGGTGGTGAGGGCTGTGACCTTTCCTCTCCTCCCACCTGCCCTCCTTCTGGCACACCAGCAACTCTTCAGCCTGCCCCTGGCGGTCTTGGTCCCCAGAGCAGTGCGGGGCAGTGGCTCCTCCAGGAGGACAGCCCGGCTGCCCCCACCCCTCCCGCTGGTCCTAATGGAAACGCCCGGTGCCCCTGTCCTTCCTGGTGGGGGAGAGTCGGGTGGCCCCCTGTGTCTGAGGAAGGGCATTTCTCTGACTTCCTCAGAGGTAGGGGAGAAAGGGAGCCAGCTGGCTGCGGGGCAGAAACAGCGACTGGCCATTGCCCGGGCCCTTGTGCGCGACCCGCAGGTCCTGGTCTTGGATGAGGCCACCAGCGCCTTGGACGCGCAGTGTGAGCAGGCGGTGAGTGCCATGGGGCAGGGCGGCCGGGGGGCACAGCGGGGGGGACGGTGGGGGCACGGCGGGGGGACGGTGGGGGATGGTGGGGGACGGTGGGGGGATGGGGGG
>VSMD01057973.1:0-17407 GCA_008750895.1 Mirza zaza | reverse complement strand
GTGGAAATTTTTTAAAATTATAATTTCAGGCCGGGCGCGGTGGCTCACGCCTGTAATCCTAGCTGTCTGGGAGGCCGAGGTGGGCGGATCGTTTGAGCTCAGGAGTTCGAGACCAGCCTGAGCAAGAGCGAGACCCCGTCTCTACTATAAATAGAAAGAAATTAATTGGCCAACTAATATATATAGAAAAAAAAATTAGCCGGGCATGGTGGCGCATGCCTGTAGTCCCAGCTACTTGGGAGGCTGAGGCAGCAGGATTGCTTGAGCCCAGGAGATTGAGGTTGCTGTGAGCTAGGCTGACGCCACGGCACTCACTCTAGCCTGGGCAACAAAGGGAGACTCTGTCTCAAAAAAAAAAAAAAAAAAAAATTATAATTTCAATTTACTGAATAGATATAGAATTACTTAGATTTTCTATTTATTCTTACATTTTATTGGTCAAGTATGCATACTTCAAGTAATTTATCTACTTTATCTTGGCCAGGGGTCAGAAATTTTTTCTCTATAGTATCAGATAGTAAATATTTTAAGCTTTGTAGGCTAAGAGTCAACATCACTATTATTAAGTGGATATTTTTATATGTTAAATAAGAGACAAATTTAATAAATAATAACACAGGGTATATATTTTTATAATACAGGTCTATTATACTTGGTAATATAGATGAATGAATGGGAATAATTCATCTCTTTTCTGAGGAATTATGTTTCACTTAAGAGTTCAGCTTGAAACACTGCAGAGTTACAAATTGTTTCACTGAAATTTGTAGTGTACAAAAAGAAGAGTAGTGTGATATGATGAGAGCAGCATATAAAGTCTGCATAGCATCCACTCAAAACTGCCATTGTGTCATGAAAGCTGCAATAAAAATTATATAACTGAATGTGTGTGGCTGTGTTAAAATGGAGATTTATTTATGGGCACTGACATTTGAATTTCATGTAATTTTCACATGTCAAATATTATTTTTCTATCGATTATTTTACCATCACTTAAAATTAGTGCATGCGCTATACAAAAATAACAGTGGACAGATTTGGCCCATGGGCTTTAGTTTGCTGACTCTTGTTCTAGGTTGTCAAAATTATTTATATAAATGTGTTTTTAGTATTGTCTTATAAATATTTTAGCATCCATAATTTCTCTGGTGATGATATATCTTTCTTTCTTGATGGTAACATTGAACTTGCTGTTTTCAAAAGAATCATCTGAGTGAATTTGCAATCAGATTAATTTTACAGGAATTTAATATATCAAATTTTTCATCAATGTTTAAAAGCAAAATAATTATTTTTTTTATTTATAATGTTTTTCTTTTGGATGAATATTTCCAATAAATTAAGTAATAAATGAAACACACATTTTAGCATTTATTTCCATGCAAAGAACCTTCTAAGAATTAAAAAAAAAACATAGTGATAGTAAAAAAAACACAGCAATCCAAGTGACATAAGATAAGGTCATGTGTCCTGGTAATGGAGGATAGAATGGAGAGATGGAAACAGATTTCAGGATTATTTTAGAGGTAAATCAGATATAAAAAAGGGATATCTAATGCTTAAAGTAAAAAAGAACATGTGGAGTTTATGACAGAAGTGTAAGTCAGCATATAAAATATTGAAATAAAATTAGCATTCAATTAAACTACAAATTGGTGAGATGGAGAATTAATTTCATCTAGAAAACAAAAAGGAAAAACTCCACTAAAATCTTTTCATGCTCTGTGATAAAAGAATCAATTTTGAATTTTAAATCAAGTTCTATATAAAATTAAAATGATAGCATTACTTAAGCTAGTCATGTTCATTAGTCTTTTAAACTTAGTGGCTTGTTGTACCTTCAGAACATTATACAGGTTAAAAAACTACAGTAATATTTCTCACCATTTTAATAATATATTTGAATAAAAATAGTTCGTCCTGGGAAATAAAAGTTCTTAATTATTTTATTATGAACTCATGAAAGCTTAATTTTCCTAAAGTAATAATATATTCAATATAATAATATAATGCAACATATTATTAATTTAATAGTTAATAATATTTATAAAGATTGTTATTTTTAGTCCATAATCTTCAAATTATATATATTTTGAGATAAGGTAATTTTTTCTACAAGTCAGAGATGCCATAATTTCATTTTAGGGATTAGGCATGTGAAACACTAAAGGTCAGATTATTTTATCTAAACTGGGATATTGCTGCACAATTACATGCTCTGAATTTTTAAGAATGTACTTTAATTTTTAAGAATTTTTCTTTCTACTTTGCTTTGTCCCATTTTCATTTGAACTTAAAAGTGGATTACATCAAGGTAATTATTTTCAGTTTTATTTAACATATAGTATGCAGTCTGTGGCTTATATACCTACATTTCAAATTATGTGTTGAAGCTCTTGATTTTCATTTCTACTATTATTCATTGCATTCTGGTTCTCAAAAGATATAGGTACATATTATTTTTTCCTGTGATTTCAATATGTTAATAAATATCTTTAAAATCATAATATGAATGTTTTTTAAAGTTTAGCATAATTGTATTTGGATAGAAAACTTGACCTGAATGGAGCAATTTAAGTCTTTATTTATCTCACTTATTGCAAATACTCATGTATTGTACTTAAGTCAAATAAATGTCTATGATTACAGCATATTGTCTCAGACCATGTCAGGGCTGCTGAGTTATAATATTCAGTGTATGTGCCATGTTTCCTTTCTAAAATCTGAAAAAAAAAGTCTGAAATCCAAAACCTATCTCTCCATGTTGTTTCAGCAATGGATTATGAACTCATATAAGCAAGCAAATCCATAGCCTCTGCATAACGCATAAACTTTTGATTCCCTGCTGACAGTTTATCTATCAGAATGACCTGGGTTCCATTCGACTTCTTCTCTCTTAAAATATCTTACTCTCACATCCCAAAACTTATATACCTTTTCAATGTCTTATTTTAATATTATATTCTTCTTAACTTAGTACCTTATACCCAACAAATGATAATGCTTTCCTGGGATCAAACATCTGAATTTTTTTTTTTCAGGGAAAGCTATTTTGTGAACTACCATTGTTGACTCATCATCACATTTCTCCCAGTGTTCACTGTGTTTTTAAGTAAACATAGAAGCTTTCCTGTTATAGGTGTCTCTATTGAGTTCTTCACTCATTCATTCATTCATAAGCTTTTCTGAGAAAATGGGCTATGATCTAAGGAATAGTAAGAATTAAGATGAAGGTGAACTTTTATGCACTTCAACTTTTCAGGGCAATTGAACAATATTTGTAAAATTCCTAAGAAAATAATGATCTTGATAGCTTGGTTAAAAGTGAAAGAATGAATGTGGTTGGAACATATGGACTAAAGATGGACATGGGAAAAATATGAGGTTAGAGAAAAAGGAACTGACCAGATAGTTCAAGGTCTTGTGAAATATTAAAAAATTTAATTCTTATTCTAAGACAAATGAGTAATCATAAAAATTTTTAAGAAGGTAAAGAATATAGTCTAATTTACATTGTGAGAAACAATCTGGCTGTTAACACTTTGTCCGAGGAAAACAACAATAGTTCTCACCAGTCTAAATGCTATTGCACTAATTTAGGTGAGAACTAAAGATAGTTTGGACAACAACATGAATATATGAATCAGGATAATAATTATATACATTTTAAAGTAAAAATGATTTTAAGATAGGTTTTGTAAGTTGGTAGATGCTAGCTTTATTTGTTCATAAGAATGGTGGAGAAGCTCAACACATTAAAAAATAAGTTTTTCTTAATGTTGTCAAAGAAAGAATCGTACCACACAAGTTAAACTAGAAAGGAAGACTTTATTTAATACTATTGCAATAGAGGAGAGATAGCAAATGGAAATCTTCTGAACCAAACTCAAGAGAGTTTTAAGTACTGGGCTGAACTAATGGAAAGATACTGGAGAAATTTAAGAAGGAAGTTGGTTAATGTATTAGGTCATTAGTGTTTGTTAATGGTCTTATTAAATTTAGACTCTTACAGAGACTAGGAAGTTGGGACACTTGTGATAATTGTGTTTCAAAGGGCTGGATATCAGATCCTAAAGAAAGACATTCATGGGTTATAAAAATGGCAACAATCTGGGAGAATATTTACATCTTAAAGTGGCAGAAAAAGAATATTTGATTATAAGTTTTCTAAAGTAAATGCTCTAATAAAAAGGAGGTCAGGTGTCTATAGTCAGAAAGAAATTTGTCTAAAGTTTAGTAAAGCTGATGGAAACATTAAGACCATCATAGTCAATGTGTAGGAAGTTGAGCATAAATAGTCTGCAGGTTCCTGAAGAAGTCCAAAGATGGTTGTGTTTTGAATTATGTAAAGCAAGATTGGAGGAGGAAGATTTGTGGTCAAAGAGGAGAATGCTGGTTTGGAGATATAAGAATTTCCACCACTGAAAAGTATGAACTTAAATAGAGTGATAGATGAAAACGTATTGAAAACAAGAAATTAAAGAACTGAAGGGCTAGATTATTAGGTAAATCATCAATTGGTGTGCAAATGTACGTAGATGCCAGGTGTTAAAGAAATATGACATCTAGGTTACCAGGACTTCATTAATGAACAAGATTACCAGTGCAATTAGTAGATGATGCCAAAAGAAAAATGGATGCTCTTGTATTAAGTACATAAATACTTGAGATTGTCATGTTCAATATTTGGGGTTATTGTTTTTGTTGAATTGCTCTCTTTACCATTATATTAATATAATGACCATCTTTGTCTTTCTTTACTGTTTTTGATTTAAAGTCAATTTTATCTGATATGAGAATGACTACACCTGCTTTCTTTTGATTTCCATTTGCATAGAATATTTTTTTCTAACCCTTCACCTTGGGTATGTATGAATCCTGTGGATTAGATATATTTTATGGAGACAGAAGATACTTGACTTGTATTTTTTCTTATCCATTCAGCCAGCCTATGTCTCTTGAGTGGGGAATTCAAACCATTCATGCTGATTGATAGAATTGATATGTGGGATGCTGTTCTGTTCATTCTGTTAGGTAGTATCTTATTGCTTTGTTTTACCTCTTGTACCACTGGGTATTTACCCAAAAGGAAAAAAAAAATAGTCATTTTATCAAAAAGATACCTGCACTTGAATGTTTATTGCAATAAAATTTACAATTGCAATGATGTGGAATCAACTCAAATGCCCATCGATTCATGAGTGGATTAACAAAATGTGATATACTAAATTGGAGCTAACCAATGAGCACACATGTACACAGAGAGAAGTATAACCCAGTGGAAATCAACTAGGGGGAAAAGCAGAGGAGGGGATGGGTGAAAACCTACCTAACAATGAAACTATCTGGGTGACAAGCACGCTTATAACCCTGACTCAAGCATTACAAAAATGACCCAATTAAAAAATAGAAAAATCAATGAAATATTTTTAATGAGGTATGAAAAAAAGAAAATGGAGAGAATGTTCTTTAACAAATGGAAGTAAGTCTCAAAACAAAAGCCTTTCACAAGGGAATAAAGTCTGGCTACAGCAGAGTAACCTGTCAATTCTGAAGTGTTTGATAAGAGAAAACAATGAAGCAGCAGCACTTGAAGATCATAGGGAGTCTTCAAGAAAAAAAGTTGGTTTTGATTGAAGAAGGGAGATGCTGGAAATGAGAAGAAAATGAGGGTTTAGAGTGATAAATATGAGAGATAGTTTCAGAAGATAAGTGTGAAGTGTTGAGAGATAGAGAAATTGAAGTATGAGTCAGTAACAAGAAAGTAAAAAGAAATTGGGGGGAGATAAAGGTGGAGTTGGATCAAAGGTAAAGAATGTTGTGTCCTATAAAATGTGAAGGTTGAGAATCATGGAGAATGCAGCAGTTTTGGGAGGATAATAAACAATGAACATATATGACAGAAGACTAAAAACACTCAGAAGCAATTGTGGATTTAGAGCTTGGAGCTATAGTTACCGTGCCATTGTCTTGGGGTGCTATGAGTAAGAGCTTGCAGCTGCAGTATGGCTCTGTGTCCTGGGGTGATAGCTCTCTACGGTTTTGAGTGCGTCTTTGATGGTTTACAGTCCTTCTCTAAATCCTCTTCATGTGAGAGAAAGGGAATGTAGCCAATATCCACATTTCTTAAATGTGAATGATTGGAATATCCTTTTAAAGAGACAATGCAATTTTTTTAGGTTTTCCATATTAATTTAAAAAACATTAATTACAATGTTGGCTAAGTTTGTATAAATATGACAGAATAACTTGTTGAAATATGAAATTAAATTTTGTTTGTTCTACATGTATTTTGTCCTTCCTGGATTCTTCCACACCTGGATCTTTTTCCTCTGGGATCTTTGTCAAGACTGACAAAAGATGCTTCTAGGAGGATTTTTGTGTTTTGTAAAATGCCACTGAAGTTATGCTAGATATCCCTTGGACATAATAAGAGAATTGGGAGAGGTGTGGTGCTCTTTGAGAATTGAGAAAGTAGGAACTAAAGGAAGATCCACGGAGTGACCATTGGGTCAATGACAGTGGCTTCTTGGAGCAGAAGGGGTCTGTGCTCTGATTCCTGGCTGCATATTTGGAAGATGAATTTTGTACAATTTTACCAAAATTTTCTACATCTATGTGTGGCTTAGAAATAGCAAAGCCAAAGGAAGTTCTCTTATTTAACTTGCTTAACTAATTAAGACGTAAGGTCATGAAAAAAATTTAAGGGGTATGTGAATTATGAGGTCACTTTGGAATTTGTAAGAATTGAGATGCTTATGGACAATCCAAATATAAGTGTCTATTAGGTAACTGGATATATGGGTCTGTAGTCTATGAGATAGAAGATCTGGTATAAACATACCTTTTCAGAATTTATCATCATTTAAATAGTAATTAAAGCATGATATATATATTTAATATATCACTCAGGGAACTGGCAGAATGAAGAGAGGAAAAATAGGTTGTTATGCAGAGGAAAACAATCACTGAGAGTGTAAGAAGAGAAAAAGACATATATTAATTAAATTTAGAACTGGCTAGAAAAGTAGTAGAAAATCCAGAATGGTGTCATTGGAATAAATGAAAGTAAAAATATCAGGGCAAAATTAAAAATCAAAGGCTAAAGTGTGGTCTGGTGATAAAATATAAAAATTGTAATTAATGCCAATTACTTTTACCATAGTAGTTGACTGTTTTAGTGAAGAGGAGATTGGATAGGGAGAGGGAGGAAATAAAGAGAATGAAGCATTTTAGGAATTCATTAGGAATGTGGAAGAAAAAACCTCAAGTGAAGTAAATATCTGAAAAGATGTAGAGATATAAGGTGGCACCTAGAATGAGGTGCAAAATGGAGGAATTATCTCGGCTTTTATTTCCCACAAAATGTGCAAAACATTTTGTTTTTAAACATGGATATGAAGAGGCAGTCATAACTGAGATGTTGATGAATTAAAGATGTGAGATAATTTGTCCAGAGATCTTTGGAGTGAAGTAGAGGCTGGCAGAGATGGTTGGTTTCATTAAGAACACAAGTAGAGGGAAGCATATTTTATCTATTAGACATGAAAAAGGATGAGTGGACAGAGGGATGGAAGGATGGATGTAAAAAGCAGTATGTTTCTACATGGGCATGAAGGAATGATTCTGTACTTTATAGATTCTATCTTCTGAGTAAATTAGGGATATTCAGAAAGAGAGGAAAGGCAATGAGTTAAGGGAATTGAGTAAGTGAAGAAGTTTTGAAACAGCCTTGGAAAATAATGGTAGATAAGTTTACTGGGAAAACAGAACAACTGTCTGATAACTCTAAAGGACCATGGGGGCTGGAAACTGGAAATTTCTGGTTTTAGAAATCTATTATGAAATCTTTCTCTGGTCAGGTGCAGCTGCCTTGGTAGAGGGGTAAAAATAGTATACATCATGGGTATCTGGACTGACAGTTATACATACTGCAGTGGTGGGTATAAAGAGAGGCTTGGCTGAAGTGATCCACATGAAAAATAGTTTATTTAAGAAAATAAGAATATATGATAAGGTTTGAAATATTGAGAGAAAAGACTAGTGTTAGAACATCTTTGAAATATTTAAAGAACATCTGCAGAGTGAATAATTGAGAGGAAGCATTGAAGGAACAGTATTATTGTCAGATACTAATTTTAAGATTTCCAAATGAACTACTTACTCAAAAATATTTATATAAGAAATTATCTTTAACATTGTAGCAATTAAGATGGGGCAAATTTTCTGCTTTTATGAAACTCAAATTCTAGCCAGGTGGATAATAAAATAATAAACAAATACTTTGGTTGAAGAGGTGACCAAGAGTGAAAGAGAACACTTTTGAGCTCCCTGAGACAGGGAAGCTATTCACAATGCCACACAGATGGTGTCATGCCATTCATGTACTGTCCAATTGGGAAAGTCAGTCATCAGCTTATAACACAGGAAGATACTTTTATAGTTGCACAGAAAGAAAGTTAATCCCTACCATCACCACAACATTGGCAAAACACAGTATCCTGACCCTGGGCACAGAACTAAAGATTAGAAAGCTGCAGGGTCACAAAGATAGAAAGATAAGCTACTCCAAAGCTAACTGATAGTATGTGGCCAGCTATTTCACAGAACATGTTTTAGGCAGTCAACTTCTTGCAACTTGACTGATTAAAACTACCTTTATAATGAATTTTGAGGTTGTTTATTAATAAATATGAGACTATGGGTTTTATTCAAGGGGAGGATATCTCTGTATACATTTGCACATGGCCAAAAAAAATCAAGGAATGCATGAAAGTGAACTTAGAAAATAGAAAACTTAGAAAATATCTAAATATAAACAAAATAAATAAATTTTCCTTTGTACACCAAAATTAAGAATTTTGCTAATATCTTATTAAGAAGGGGAAAAATGGAAGAGTTGAAACCTAGAAGCAGGAATCATATGATGGCTGCTGTTTCACTTACAAATCCAGTGGTTGAGGCTGGCTCTTGGCCAGAAGCCCCATTTGTCTGTTCATGTGCTCTCTTTGTGAGGGCCAATTTGGGCTTTCTCACAGCATGGTGGGTAGTTTCCAATGGCAAATATCCTAAGAAAGAGAGAGAAGGTGAGAGAGAAGGTGGAAAGCCATATCACCTTTTATGACCTGGATTAGGAAGTAAGAAAACACCATTTCTACATATTCCTTAAGACACAAAGTTCTTTCTAGATTCGAAGAGAGGAAATAGGGTAGACACTGACTTATTTTAGAAGGTCATTAGATTGAAAATACTTCTGTGGCCATTTTTGAAATACATATTCTGCCCCAGCAGATAATATTAGGCAATACTCCTTAAAGACAGTTGTTTTAAAAAGATTTATTTCTTTTAGATTTTGCCACTGGTTACTCATATTTTGTGTTCTGAAAGCACAGTGTGGAAACGCATTAATTCTGTCTAATGGTACTGAATGATGTTTTATAGAGTAGATAATAGTGGAGTGGGCTATTTAAGGGAAAACTGGAGTTTATCAGGTAAAGAAAATGAATTCATTCTATCATTGTGTGTGAGAGAAAGTACATGACCTGTTCAGAGAAGGCTGATTGTTCATTGTGGAGGAAGATGAGGTTGGGAAGGTCAAATACAAGCTCATTCAATCGCTATTCCAAAGAACAATTTATAACTTGTTCTTTTTGTTGTTTATAAGTTTAGCCCAGGCTTCTTGTATGAATTATTTTTTCAAAACTATTTCTTTGGGAGGTAAAGGTTATATTGAGTTAGTACTATTTACTTTAAACAAGAGTTAATAAATGGAAAATTTCCAGGGAAGTGTAGTCCATGGAATCTTTCATACGCATGTGGGGATTTTCTTTTTAGAAATGGATAGTTGTTGAAAGCCAAATTTCTTTAGGGCATCTATTTAATTAAGCATTGATAAAAATTATCAATTGGAAGTCCTGAAAAATAGTCATGTCTTTATCCCAAAATGGCTGATTTTTTTTTTTTTTTCATAGATTTGGGTTCATATAGAGCTCTCATGAAGGCAATGACAAAATGGAATCTATATTGGGTAGATCTTTGGTAGGCAGAATACCAAATTATTTTTTGAATTTTTCAACTGGCTTGCTTGCAGTCACTTGGAAAATAGAGTACTTCTCCACAGCCCTTGTTTGAATTCTAGATCCTATAGCACAAGTACATAACTTTTTTCCTATTTTAGCTAACCTACCAATCTATAATTCCAGAAACAATATCAGCAATATTTTACTCATTTTTACAATATATCACTGGACCAAAAAGGATGGAATAAATGAGAGAGAAAGAGAGAAAAAAAAGGAAAGATTTAAACCAGTTTGCAACTGATACAGGACATACGAGCACTGATAAGAATGAAATTGGTTAACTATTTTTACTGATTAACATTAGATGATACCTCAGAGTATTGTCAGGAATGGGATTGGTGGAAATAATATTAAATGTTGAATGAAATACTAGCAACTATTATAAATACAGTAAAGAATGACAAAAATATAATATACTTGAAGTCAAAATAATAATAAACTCCATGGAGGAGAGGGTGATAGATTTCCTAGACCATTATATGGGTAGGGAAAAAGAGGATTGGAAGAGAGAATCAGAGACATTTGACATGAACTATTATTTTTTCAAATGTGTTAGCAGTGAGAAATTGCCTTCACTACTACGTCTAGTGAAGGCAATAGGATTAGCTAAATTTCTTACTTCCTGTCTCTCTTTTTAAATTCTTGTGCATTTTGTAGGCTAGCAGCTCAGTGTCAAGGGGGAGATTGAACATACTTTAAAAAGGGAACAAACCTATCAGTATTGAGAGAGATGGATAGGTCAGCTGCCTTAAGGGTAGCAAATTTCTGGGTCTAGTTTACTATTATGAAAGAAAAGGATTAGTGAATAATCAACAGAGATATTAAATAAGCACTGTTCTTGGCTTCATACATAGAGAATGCTATTGTCCCAGAAAACTGATTTATAGTTGTTATAAAATTTTAAGGGGAGATCAATAACATCATTCCAATATTAAACTGATTTTAAGTATGTATGACAACTGATTTTCTGCAACAGCTGTAACAGTAAAGGCTCCTTTTTTTCAGAGTGAACATTGATACAGATACAAACAAATTAATATGCTCATATCATGAAATGTATTTTATGGGAACATGTATCTTTAAGCTAATAGGAATAATGCAAAAATATGAGAGCTAAATTAAATATAAAATAGAACAGAAAACATTTATCAATATATGAAAACAAATTCATGCTTTACTCTCCAAAATGACTTTTCTAAAAGTTTGAAAACTGAAGTTCTGAGAATTTGAGTTTTAAATATAGATTATTCATGATTATAATATATATTTAAACACAAGCAAACTATCCCAATGAAATTTAAACCTCTTTGGTTTTATTGTATTTATAATGTAGTTGGAATATAATAGTTTTTATTTTTTCCTTTCCATATTTTAAATTATATAATTCAGATATTACATACCATGTGTATTTTCTTTACTTTTGTTTTTGCTCTTTCATAATTCTTCCAAAATAATGGAGCAGTAGAACCTAGGGCTTCTCCTACTGTGAATAGATTGTGTTCTCTTACACACATAAATGAATGAGTAAAATGGCTGAAAGGATTCCAAGTTGGTTTTTCATTTAATCTTCTGTGTGCTTTAGCCATAAAATACAGTTCATTTAAAGGCCTCTTTGTTGTTTCACTTCATTTATTTGGCATAATAGCAATAAATGTTCTATTCCGTGTGTTTTGCAATGGTGAAACAGCTCCCTGCTTTACAATAAAACTGGAGGGGTTTATTATATAAAAGTTGCTTAATGTGCCACTGAAACAGGCACTAACGGTGGCATTGATTAATATATTAGATTTAGATAATATCAGATTACCATTTCCTACCAGCTGGAAATATTCTATAAGCTCACAATAAAGACTTCAAGTAGTACTGTGTGTGTGTGTGTATATATATGTGTATGTATATGTGTGTGTGTGTGCATATGTATGTATTTGGTGATTTGATTTCATAACTCAACTCCTTATAATTTTCCTAGAGGTTTTGACACTTAGTTATATTATGGTTATATATACATTTATACAAATATTGTGAAATAGTAGCAATATATCATTTTCAGGATTATACACCATAATATGAATAAAACACTCGGTACTGCCTGACATATACTTAGGTTCCATTTTTCTTTACCTCCTTTATGTTTTACAATTTTTAAGCTTTACATATTTCATTCTTACTAATAATAATCTGGGAAATTGATGGAACTGTGGTTATGTTCCAGGATATTTAAAACATTTATTACAAAAAGATATTACAACATAGTAAATACTATGAAGAAAGGTATTTCCTAGTGACTAATATAATAATACATTTGTCCCATTTCTCTGTATCTTACCAATTTTTTATTATTATTATGTTTTACTGTTGGTCATTTAATACTTACCTGCAGTTGAGATGCATCCAGATTTTGACAACTTTTTAAATAAATAATGAGAATTTTAAAATATTTTATAAATAGCTCAACTTTGAATCACCTTTGATATTTCTTCTTACATTGATTATATTAACTAGTCCACTGGCTTATAACAAAATACCTAATAACCTTTCATCATCATTAATTAGGGTCCTACATACTTCCTTTTTACCTAAATCTTTGACTTGATTCACTGCTTGACATCTTGTGGCTTTTGAGCTGTGTAACTTTTCAGAGGCCAACATGTTCTACATATGCTCAGGTTCTATAACTGATTGCTAACTTTTTGTTATTAAAAACACAAGTCTTCATTTTACCTACCAAACACAGTGTCGTATGCATATTTAGAGAGATTAAAATTCTTCAGAAAGTTTGCTTACCACTCTTCCTTTAATTTGGACATCTTCTTTGAACATTCACCAGAATTTTTTATATTATCTCTCCTACTCTTGTAGGTGTAAAGAGTCAATGATCAATAGACTTTCTTAGTCTATTCTATAAAACAACCAAGGTAAAGCTATGGCATCTAATGTTGATATGCCAGGGATTATTTTATGTTATTAAAATGTTGATAGTAGTGGTCTTTGTTTAATATTAATACACCAAATTTAAATTAAGAAATTATTAAAGAAATCTTCTAAACTAGATACTCTATTTTCTTACAAAGAAAAATCAAATCATTTGAATAGCTTAACTCTTCTAAAGGAATAAGAGGCATCAGTTGGCATATTATGGCTTTAGGAAAATAAGTGATGAGGAAACATTTGAAAAACTGGAAAAATGAAAATCCACAGAGTATAGTGGCAAAACATTTGGTGAAACTATTATCTGGAAAATTGGAAGTCACAGAGTTTGCCTTCTGAACCTATAGCTATAGCAAGAATTCAGAAACTAGAATGTAAGTAATATTGTTATCATTGGCTATATTTGGAAAAGTATTAGCAAATAAAAGTTGAGGAAAGCAATGGTAGGTTTGAAAGAAGAAATGAAGTGCTAAGTCTTTCATCCCCCTACTCCCCACCCCACCCCCCCAAAAAAGAGAATATATTTGAGAGACAAATGCTCAGTAAAATTTTCAACAGATAATGTTGGATTAGGACTAATATCAGGTTAAAAGTGTGATGTCTGTTAAATCTTTTTAATTGAATAAAATATCTCAGGGCAAAGATTTGATTAAGCCTTTCTCATGGAATCCCAACGTCTTAAGGTAGTCCTATTTAAATTGAAAGAATAAAATTGCAGCAAGAAAACAAAAGAAATACAACATACAGAGGAAATAAGACTTAAAAAGAACTGTGAATTTGGTTCCTGACAAATGAAGATATCATGAATCAAACAGATTCAAATTGTACTATGTTTGTATGAGAGTTGCCCTTCTAAGAAACCACAAATTATTTATGGTTCTGGTAGTTAGAGACTTAGAACTTTGGACCTCCAACCTCCTTTGAGCAGAAAAGATCTTAAAAATATTCAGTCTACTTAAGGAGTATATATTCCAAATGACTACTTCATTCTGCATTTTAGAAAGTCAATTTTAAAAAAGGAGCTCTCCCAGAGGAACCAAGAACGATGAAAAAAGAGTGCAAACAGCAGAACTTGGGTGAAATTAAGAGCATTCTTCTTCCATATAGTGATGGTCTTCACAGTATTTTTCCATAGCAGAATTTCAGAACTGCCTTATCTTGTATAAATTGGAGTGTTTTTTTGTTTATCCTATGCCTGTCTACTGCCTTCATATTGGTTTGTAGGAGTTGGGGGAAGATTACTCATAGGTTGCTAAACAAAGAAGACTCACGTCTGGACCTGATATAGAAATTATAACAACATAAAAATCTCCTGTTATTAAAGTTGAAAAATTCATCACATGACAGTGTCCTTTTGGCTTACAACACAACAGTAGATCATTTGATAAATTGTAAATGCTTTACCACACCATAAGTTCTATATTTCTTTCTTCTTTCTCAATCTTACCAAAACTTTTACTACCATATTTTTTTCAACTGAAAGAGTAAATATGGAATATTATATGTATATGGAATGTTATATGTTATATTGGTGAATATGTTCAATGGACAATTAAAATAAACTAAGATTCCTTTTTTTGATCAGAGGAAGATTTAAAATTCTGAGTAATTGGATTTTTGTAGAAAACACATAGTCAAATATAAATATTAAAATTTCAATAGTAACCATCAGCACCCAAAATCTATAGATTTTGAATGAGATTTTAATAAGAGTTTTATTAAAACTATTTTGACTAATTAAAAGAGTGAGAAAAAATGAGGGAAAAATTGAAATTGCCCAAGTATTACTAGAATGTTTTCCTGCTAATCTTGCTCATCTATCACTTCTTACCATAATCCTGTAACTTATGAGTTGCTGGAAGTCCTAGAAACAACTCAGAATAAAATGGAATTAAAATAGCTGTCATCAAAATCCATCTTAGATTTCTATTGTCCATGAGTAAAGGCTATTAATGACAATGTTATCCTAGAACATTGCATACTGGTACTTTAATTTTCTATATAATATTATATTTATGTAGAGTATGAAAAACCAGATAAATGAATGATTGAAAGAAAATAGAAATTTGTGGGGAAGAATGTAAGGAAAATACATGCTTTAAAGAAATATGGTAAAAAGTATACTGTATATTTGAAAAAGGTTTCAAATTATTCAGCTATGCATTGACAAATACTCGTTTAACTTAATTTGTTGGGTGGCTCTAAAGTAAAAAAAAAAGATTTGTCTATCTCTCCAGAAATAATCTGTCTATGAGAAAAATACTCCAGGATAAGGTTAGAATTATAACAAAAGATATGTGACACAATTAATCACAGCAGCATTTCAGAAGAAAAACTTAGATTTATTATTAATACATTTAAAAGAACATAGATTATAGGAAGTATCACAGAAAAATAGGATAAAAATAGGAATGATAAAATGACATGATAATATGGTAAAGCTATATTTAGTTTTGTAAGAAATTTCCAAAATATCTTCTAAATTGTATATCATTTTGCATTCTCATTAGCAATGGATGAGAGTTCTTGTTGCTCTACACCCTTGTAGCAACTGGTATTGTCAATGTTTTGAGTTTTGGCAATTTAATAGGTGTGAAGAAGTATCTCATTGTTTTAATCTGTGTTTCCCTAATGACAAGTAAATGATTTTGAGCATCTTTTCATAAATGTTTTGCATTCAGTATATCTTTGTTGGTGAGGTGTCTCTTCAAGTATTTTGCAAAATTTAAATCAGGTTGGTTGTTTATTTATAGTTCAATTTTAATGGCTCTTTAGGCCAGGTGCAGTGGTTCATGCCTATAATCCTAGCACTTTGGGAGGCCGAGGTGGGAGGATTGCTTTAGCTCAGGAGTTTGAGACCAGTCTGACCAACAGAGAACCATCTTTACAAAAAATAGAAAACTAGCCAGGCATGGTGGTGTGCACCTGCTAGCCAGCTACTAGGGAGGCTTAGGCAGGAGGATTGCTTGGCCCCAAGAGGTTAAGATTGCAATGAGCTATGATGAGGCCAATGCACTTTAACCCCAGGTGACAGACTGAGACCCTGACTCAAAAAACAACAACAAAAAATAGTTCTTTGTGTATTTTTGGCACAAGTCTTTTATCAGAAATGTGTTTTGCAAATATTTTCTTGTTTTTTTGTTTTTGTTTTTTTATTTTCTTACCGGTTTATTTTACAAAGCATATTTTTAATAAATTCTAACTTGTATATTTGTTCTTTCATGAATTTTCCTTTTGGTATTAACAACACCAAAGCCAAATTTCTTCAGGGAATTTGTTTTTCTTTTTCATTTCTTTTAAAAACATTTATTAAGGAAATTTCATATACTAAAGCAAAGAGATGATAATATAATGAACTCTATTGTGCTCTAGTGCCTATCACTCAGCTTTAACAATTATCAACATTTGACATTTTACTTCCTCTACTTATTTACCCATCCCCTCTGCCAGTTATCCTTTTCTTTTTTTCTTTGGGCGGGAGAGTGGATTGATGAAAAGGTAAGAGACTTAAATAATTTAAAGTAAGAACTAGGCATCATATCTATTCACACATAAATAATTTAGTATATACTAGTTCTAACAGGTAAAGGCCTTTTTAAAAACATAGCAATGGCATTTTAAATATGTAGCTAAAAAATTTTACAGTAACTTTAATTTTTCCAATATCCCATCTATGTACAATTATTTTTATTTCAAGATTGTCTTTTATAGTTGGCTTTTTAACAGTCAAAATCCAAACAAGGTAATGCATGACATTTCTCTTAGGAAAGATGTCATTGGTTTGTTGAAAAAACCTACATATTTGTCCTGTAGAATGTACCATATTCAGGGTTTGGTGATCATATCTTCATGGTGTCTTTTAAGATACTCCATCCCTATATTTCCAGTCAAGATAGTTAAATCTGGGGGTTAAGTTAAATGGATTCAGGTATGATTTTGTCATTTTTTTAAGGAATAGCACATACTACTATGTGCTCACTGTTGCATCACACAATAAATAAATAATGTCCAGTTGCCTCTCTTTATAATAATATATCAGGATTGCGTTTTCATGTCATTTAATATTCTTCTGCATCATGACCACTATTCTACATCACAACCACTTTTTTTCTGTGTGTTTAAACTTTTTTTAAAAAAATTACCTATAACAAATTATTCAGTATCTGTCTTTCTGTGTCTGGCTTATTTCATTCAACATAATGTCCTCCAGTTTCATCTATATTGTTACAAATAGCAGAATTGTCTTCTTTTTTAATGTTACTACATTTCCACTATAAATATACATTTTCTTTATCTTTTCATCTATTGACAGATATTTGGGTTGTTTCCATATCTTGGCTATTTAGAATAATGCTGGAATAAATGTGGGAGTGCAGATATCTCTCAGAAATACTGATTTT